>JAODPA010071881.1:0-30604 GCA_025585075.1 Nepenthes mirabilis
TCTCTCTCCCTATCTTTTCCCTGCTTCTCTCTCTCTACACCATGGCCCTAAGGACCTCGGCCTTTAGCACATCGGTCGTTTTCCTTCCCCTTCTTTCCCTCTAAATCTTTTCTACTGATCTCCCCTTTCACCATCCTCTTCTCTGTCTACATCGTCGTTTCACTCTTGCCGGGGCCATTATCGATCGTGCATGCATCATTGGTGCTTTCATTGAGACAAGGTAGAGGAAATGGTGCTCTCAACTGAAGAACACGCACTTGACGCACTCGACGCTTCTATCGTAAAGCTATCAACGGAGTTGAAGAAGGTGCAAGTGACTGTCCAACAACACACAGCAGTTATGGTTACTCGAGCTTCCACCAAAGCACAAATCCAAAACTCTCTTGATGGAATCCTTCAATCGCTTAATCGAATTGAGCAAAACTGGTCAGTAATTCCCTCCACCTCTGTGTTCAGCCCATCTTCAACCACGATTCTAATACCGCATCTTCAAATCCCAACCCAAACTCTATACAGGAAACTACCATCACCACCAGATGCCATAATCGCTCTTCACCTACTTGAGGAAACAAAAATTACCATCGCAAAGCCTTCAAAGGAGAAACAGGAAGCCGTGGCATCTTTCCTGTACACAGCAGAATGATTCACAGCCAACTTGTCTGCAACTAAGCATTTTAAGCAAATCGGTATTGAAGTCCTTTGACATCCATCCTCATCCGAATTCGAGAAGGACAACGGAGGTGCTAAATCAGCTGAGAAGTTAAAGGAGATTATGAAGGTATCGAGTATTGATGGTAGTGGCGAATCAGCATCTCTCCACTGTACATCTCTCTGTCTCCTCTCCCTTCATCATCTTGGCCAAATATATCTCGACAGTACTGTAGTAGCTTTAGTGGACCGAGGTATTAATGTAGCACACGCCAAGGACTCTACTGCAGCATGCGTTGAAGCAAATCTAGAGTGTCATGAGGTAACGGAACCATTTCTGGGAATGAAATTAAGCACTGTGAATCAGATGAGTTTGAGGAGTGGCTTCACCGATAGTAACATTGATGATTCAACCGTGGCAGAGGCCTGAGAGAATCTCCTGTTCAAGCCTCACCAGACCCTCACTGTTGTAGCGTACTTGACAGTGTTTAAGTTCCTCTCCACTCCTACACAAGGTTTGATAACTTCTACTCCTTTAAATTGCTTCATCTCCGAGCCTTGCAATGATATCTGGCAAAAAACAATTGCTATGGCACCTTGGGTCATTGCCTAGAGCACTTAGAAGGGCCAAGTTCATGGAGGACAGAATAAAGGCTGGTTGATCCTCTGTCCAAAAGTTGCTAGAATTGTTCCACTCTATGAGTATTTCTACTTTGTAATCAACGGCTATTTTTCTCTTGAGGAAGATACTACAGATTGTGATATAAATGAGAGGTGTGGTAGTACCACGCTAGTGAAGCAGCCTACAGTGTTACAATTCTTAGCATTGCCTGAAGCACTGAAAGATTACAATGATTTTCAGTTGCATGATTTTTCTCCATTTGCGCACTTAGCTCTCCTATATTTGGCATTTCTAGTTTTGGATAAGTTTTGACTGGAGTTGGGTTGCGATGCTACTGTTGGAACTGAGGACGATGGTATTGATGTGTTCTTGAGTATGGCTTGGATGTAAACTCAATAGAAGAGAAATCAATCCCTCCATTGCGGGACAAATTTGAATTGTGCACTTCCTTTAAATAGCCAATGAGAGAAGTTGCCGATTACCTAGGCTTATGGTCTATCCGAGATGTCTTCATTGAGGCTGTGACCCTTGAAAACCCAGAGGAGAATGCTGAAAATGATGAATAGAATACCGAGGTTGAGTACATTGACCAACTGAATGCTCTTCTTGCGTATATTAATGATCATCTGGACGTAATGAAGCATTTTCAGTGCTGCCATCTTGTCCTGATACCAGTAGGTTTTTGTGGTCTTCTCTCCCTGGAATTGATGACCGATCCAGTAATCGGTCGCATGAATTTGCTACTGCATTATGCTAGTAAGGCGCTTATTGCAAACTGGAGTGAGATACAAAATGTGAAGCTGCCCGGCCACTTGAGGTCTATGAGCTTAAATCAGCCAATGACCATTCCTTCCCACCTAGATTCCGGTGCATTTAGGGAATTGAAGATAACTAATTCAAGTGTTAAGCTGCCACTCTCATCACCTGAGCCAACTCCGTCTATTGTTGTAGACGGTAGGAACTCATCGACAATACCCTAGGGTTACCAGGAAGGAACTTCCCTATCTCAACCCTTTCTTTGTGTTGAAGGTGATCTAGCAGATGTAGTAGCCAATGAACATGGGATCACTATGGGGAGAGGGTTACTCGAAGAGCTACTGGGTTCTCCTAACAAAAATGATTCCGATTTAAATTTTTAGCAATCCTTGTTCCCAATTAGATACAAGCCGTCTGCAACTACTGGTCATTCCGAGTCGCTGTTTCAGGCTTCATTGAGTTCTGCAGCTTATAGCAACGAAGGTTCCGGGGAATTGCCAAAAGAACCATCATCCGTTGTGACGCCAGTCAACATTTCCTTGCCTCATGCCATATCACTTACTTCGCTCAACTGCTGCCAAGGCACAATGAAGATCCTTGCTGTGAAGTTAATGATATACCTTGTGGTCCTCACCAAATTAATTCTACCCCTCATTCAATCAATAAATGGTCCATCATGGGGATACGGGGTCTCTAACAAAAATGTTATGGTACTTAACGAGTCCAGTGATTTGCATATTCTAGCTTGTATCCATAACGAGAAAAATGTGCGCACCATCAGTGGTGACCCTAAAGCATCACTATCCAGCAAGTTCAGATCTCTACCTATCATTACTCTCCAGCCCGTGCAACCCATTAGCAGAGTAATGACCATCCTGGGACCCTTCCAACAAGTTAAGACAACTGCTACTAACATCACTTGTGCCGATCATAAGGCCAACCCCTTTCAATACTTCTAATGCCATGGCCAAGAGTATGCTAAGGTTGTGTGTGTACCTTTGAAACATGTTGGAGTCTCGAAGTTAACTCAAAACCTCCCACCTAAGCTGAATGGTCCTGCTAAACCTTACCAGCAAAGGCTTGCCAAAGCTTTGGTACACTACTTTGAATCAAAGCGGCTATGGTTAGAGATAGCCAATTTTTCCTTACTTAACCTTGAGAATAAGGTTCTTCTTGATGGAACGACAATGTTACAGGCATATCGATTTAACCGTAGAACCGTCGCGGCCACATCAGTCCACTGCTACCAACTCAACCACGTGCCTTTCATTTTCTATTTTTTGTTATGTTTATTTTGTTAGTTTTGCTTTTAGTTATTGGACAACGGCAACTAGTTTTATTGTATACAAGCAGCTTGGCACTGTGCTGAGAAAGAAAGAAATTATTTGTCTCTCTCTGCTTTCTCTCTCCATCTCTCCGGTTTTCCCTTTCTCTGCTTTCCTTTCTCCCTCTCTCTCCCTATATTTTCCGTGCTTCTCTCTCTCTGCATCACAGTCTTGAGGACCTCGGCCTTTAACACCTCGGTCGTTTCCCTTCCCCTTCTTTCCCTCTAATTTTCCTCTGCTAATCTCCCTTTCTGCCGTCCTCTTCTCTGTCTATGCCGTCGTTCCACTCTTGTCGGGGCCGTCATTGATCGTGCATGCATCAATATTCGAGTGGAATATCAATGAAAACCCGCTATCTACTCTATCTACAAATGCTTTGCTAATAAAATTGAAGCATGCCCCTAAAGATCTAAATGGACTATAAATTTATTGGTAGAGTCATTAAAGATTGCTGTAGAAGAAGGGAGCCTTAATCACCTACATACTTGTGCACCGCACTCCCTTCATCTTAATGGAGAGGCTGCCAGAGTCCATGGCAACTACCTCATTAAATCCCTTCGAGGTGCTAAGTTTTGCTTATATCATCTTGCCATCATCCGAAGTCCCTGGATTTGGTTGCTTGCAGTGCTCCTACCAATGCTTAGATTCCTATCCAAGTTACCTCCTCATCTAATCCCTTCGAGGTGCCAAACCTTGTTGACATGATTGAGGTGTCACCCCAAGTACCAAATCTAATTGCATATGGCACTACCACCATTTCTTTGATTCCTATCCAAGTTAGCTTTATTGGAAATGATAGTCCTAGTTCTCATAGAATCACTAACCAGCAGAAAAGGAAAGTGGTTGATGAAATTACATCCAAGGGGCCTAAAGGATCTTTCCCTTTGCCCCAAGTTATCAAATGATTTACATTGGTTGTTGGAATATTTGTGGCTTAGTGGAAATGAGAGTGCAACATTCTAATGCACATTCTATCCAATCTTCTATCACTCACAGAAGATCCTAGATCATGAACTACTATTATGTCCAACATGGTCATGTATGGATTGGGTGGATTTCCTTATCCATTTTGCTCTCAAACCTCAAGATTAAGGAGCAAATCATTTTTAACATTGTTACTGATATGGTGTGGATCACCAAATTTCATTGCTCCGTGGTGTAAGTCTCTGCTCTATTGAAGAAAGAAGAAGCCTCTGGAACTCGATAGTGGAGTTGACCAGCAACGAAGTGGACCTTCCATGGGCCCTTCTTAGCAACTTCAATGTGGTTTTTTTCAACTATTTAATAAAACAATGATCATTGTATGAAGTACTTTTTCAATGCCATCAAAGAGAAGTATAATAATAGAAGGATCATCTTGCTAGTCAACGAAGATGGCTCTCTCACAGCTTTTGACTCTAAAACTCATGAGGTCATTGTTGACTACTTCTCAAAGCTTTTGGGAGGACCTTATGTAAGTGGTCCTGCTAATACTAAGGCTATGTAGCCATTCATCTTTAAGACAGTCCATTTAGACCTTCTCTAAAGCCTGATTACTAATCCTTCTTCAAACTATATCTGATTGGTTGTGTTTTGTTTTGGGGACTCTAAAACTCATAGTTTAGATGGGCTTTTGCTTGCTTTCTTTAAAAGATTCTAATACTGTAGGCCACCTCATCTCTCATATAGTCATAAACTTCTTTTGGAATGGACGTCTTTTCATATAAATTAATGGTACCATGAATTGTCTCATTGCAAAGGTTAATGTTTCACCAAGGTTGTAGATTTCAGACTTATTGCTTACCATAATATGATCTATAAAATCATTGCTAAAATCATTGCCAATTGTCTTAAGTTGACTCTCCTAGCCCTTGTCACTATCTATCAAATAGCATTTGTGAAAGGTAGACACATTAGTATTAACACCCTTCTAGTATAAGAATTACTCCACAAATATCATTTGAATAAAAGTTAAAACTTATACGCCTTAAAAGTTAATATCATAAAAGTCTTTGATTTAGTGAAATGGGACTTTGTCATCGATTTATTGAAATTGATAGGCTTCCTTGCCATTTTTGCTAGATGGATCAAAGAATTCATCACCTCTCCTACTTTCCCTGCCTCCATCAATGATGAATCGTCAAACTTCTTCAATGGTGGTAAAGGACTTTTCCAAGGAGACCCTATGTCTCTATTATCGATGACAAAACCTCCAATAATCTAAACATTTCGTATCATTAGAAATGGAAAAATACTGAGACTATGATATTTGTTTTTACTAATGACCTTCTCCTCTTGTGGGGTCAATTAAGAGTTAGTGGTAACCCTCCATTAATACCTCTTGATCTTCTTTGATCTCTCTGGTTTGATTTCCAACCCAAAGAAGATTGAATGCTTCATTTGCAGCTATGATAGTTGATTTCCTCATATTATCAAGGGTATTACCAGTTATTAGGTTTGTAATCTTCCAATTTTCTTTCTAGGTGTTCATTTCATCTCATCTTACCTTGCTATTTTTAACTATCAGCGCCTGATTGATAAAATATCTACCAAAACTATATCTTGAAAGAGTTGCTAGCTCTTTTTTGCTGATCACCTCTAGTTTATCTTCTCGATTCTTGCTAATATTTAAAACTAATGGGAATCTATATCAATCCTACCTAAATTAGTTGTTAAAAAAAATCAATTGCATCCTTACGAGATTTCTTTGGCACGAGCTTGACTCAAGGTGTAACTTCGCTAAGGTGGTATGAGACGATATTTGCTAGTCCAAAAAAGATAGAGACTTTGGCCTTAAGAGCTCTATTGATTGGAACTAATCCCTCCTAATCAAGCACTTACGATGTCTATTAGTAAGGGTTGGTGATTCAATTTGGGAAATTTGGATTAAATATTACCATATTGAAGATAGATGCATTTGGATGGTTAAAATTTTCTAATCTACCCCATGGAGCTCTTACAAAATCATGAAGTTTTGCAACTCCATTAAACCACTTGTGTGCCATATTATAGGCAATGGGAATGATGCTTTTTTGTAATTTTACTATTGGCACCCACTAGATGCTTTTATTGTTATTTTTTTTTTTACCATATCATCTTGGTATGGGTATTTACCATAGTACGAAAATTGATACTATTAACTTGGGTGACCATTGAATATAGCCGCCTCTCGCTTTTCTTTTTGTGGGTTCTTTTATCAGAATATAGCCTTTCTATGACCACTAGGATCCTAAGTATAATGGCTATTTTCTATCCATTCAACTTGGAAGATTTTCCAACCGGCAGGTCCGATAGTCCTAGTGTATGGCCCTAGCTATCACCCCTCTCATGCCTTCATTCTCTAGTTGATTATCAAAGATAGACTTGAAACATTGGAAAGATATCATTTCCTCCATCTCTCATCCTTTTGTGTGTTTTGCAAGTCTATTGAGGAATTAGTGTACTAACTCTTCTTCCCATGCGAAGTGACAAAGATCTAAAGAAATACTCAGTTTAATATCAATTGCATTTGATCATATGTCGACTGAGTAGAGTAATCAAATAGATGGTCCACTCACTCCCACCACAATCTTTGCTGGCTGGCTATGATAGCCACAATTTACTTTATTTGGAGAGATTATAATACTTATATTTTTTTAGACATCATTCTATTTGATAAGAACAAGATGATTAGATGTGTTATAAATTTTCTATCTAGTAAGAATATTCTCCATAATGATGCCACTCCTCCAAATCCATGGTGCAGTGACATTTTACAATGACAATGCTGATGTCCTTTTGGTATTTAGTTTCGCACTTCTTTCTATTAGATACATTTTGGTATTTTGTTTTGTACTTGTTCTTTGAAGTATTTTGGAAATAAGCTATCAAAATAAGCTATCGAATCTCGATATATTGTGGATTAGGTAGTTTGACTTATTAGATGCTTTAAAATTATGTACATAATAATTTTATTGATATATACAAAGTAA
This sequence comes from Nepenthes mirabilis, assembly GCA_025585075.1. NCBI lineage: Eukaryota > Viridiplantae > Streptophyta > Magnoliopsida > Caryophyllales > Nepenthaceae > Nepenthes > Nepenthes mirabilis. Next base: position 7,302 of record JAODPA010071881.1, read on the forward strand.
TTGCTTACCCAAAAAAACAAAAGAAAGACGTTACTAAGCTCTTTCAAATACTAAGCAACTATTCAATAATCTCAAATACTATCTAAATTAGGAGTGGCTTGGTGGAATAGAGGACAATGCGGGGATGGGATATGCAACTATCACGAGCTGTCTATCGTGCTAAAGGAGACAGCCAGAAAGGCCATAAAGATTAAGGAGAACGTGACTAGAAATTCTGGAAAAAAATTATGATTTCTGTGTATATTATTATGAATATAATGTTCGGTCTTATTTGAGGCATACAAAACTCATACCTCACTCTGAAGAAGTCTCAAATTTTATAAAAATGTAGCCCAAAATCAAATCAAAATAGATAAAATAGGATCAATTTAAATTTATATCAGATGTTGTCAAATTTACATCAGCTTTAAATTTTATGTTGTCCCTACAGCCACCAAGTTCAAGGATTCCTGCTAAGAATTCCCTCTTTTTTTTTTTCTCCATTACATTTTCAACGGTATTAATTTTGTTTTAACAATTTAGAACTAAAATTATACCGATATATTAAATTCACCTTCTCTGTTGCCATATGGCTGATTTCCTCTGGAACGAGGGGGCGCTGGATGCCATCCAGCGTTGGGGGACGTTGGACGCCCCCCGAATCCGATTTCCTCTAGCCCTCCCGTACTTCTCCCTCGAATTGTGAGCATCCGTTAGGAGCCAGTGGACAGAGGAATTTTTGGTACGAGTTTGCAGACTGATGACTATGGTGAATTGAAGAAAAGAGAGCTTGTAGTTTCATCAGCTTCAAGGCTATTTCGGCACGCTGCTCTCGAGGTATACGTCGTCCTTGATAGATGACGCTGCACATAAGAGATAGTGTGGCATGATTCCCCTTGTGCTAGAGCCTGTCTTGATGACTTATTTGGAGAGTTTGGAAGGTCGAGTTTCTATTTTGCTTTTTTTTTTTTTTTTGGTCAATTTGGTTTCCAACTTCCCTATCCCCTTTAGCTTGGGGTTTGTCTGTGAGCTAATGTTGCCCCCATTTCTGGTCTTTTAGTATATCCCTTCTTTTTACAACATACAGAATCAATTATCTAGGAACTTTTTACTTGCAATGTATTATTTGGTCAACTTTAACCAAAAAAAAAAAACCAGCAATATTCTTTGAGAACACCAGCATGGTGAATACCATCCAGAAAGAAGGCATAGCAATGCCATACAGTGAGAACACTTTCACTAGAGCAACTTGAAGAATCTAGAGAGGTTCAGATTAAGTACTGAAATTCAACATCCATAAAATGTACTTTTCTCTTCTGTAATCTCTCTGCTAATGAAACTGATCAAGTGACAAATTCTCCTCCAGCCAAACATTATGTAGAACGATCAGAAAGCACCCATGTAATACTACATTCAGGATTTTGGATAAAGTGATCTCAGCCAACTGATAGCTACTTGCATTCTGCAGTTTTGCTAGTGCAACCTTATATTCCATTCAATGTGCCTGCCCTCCACTATCATCCAAAAAAGAAGAAAAAAGAAAAATAATGGAAGGGAAACACAAATGAAGGAGAAATAACCCAGTCCATGTTCGACAAAACCACATAATTAAGCCACTAATTTTGTTTCATCTCTTGATTGCAAAAAAATAATACAAGAAGATTTTGAGTAATCAAAAGAATGATCTCTACGAGCTAACCAAAGACTCAAGGGTCGAGAATTAGATTTAACCCATTCAATTAAGACTAACATGGCTTGCACGAGAAAGGCCACAAGTTCCATCAAGATGCAGGGCGCAAAAACAGAAATAAAATAAGTTGGACTGGCGATGTAGGCAAACAGGAGAGAGAAAACTGCAGCTATAGTCTATGCAAGAGCCAGAAAATGAAACCAGCCCCTTGAATTCAGAGGAGTTGTGCAAATCCGTGCAATGGCATCAAATGTTTGTTTCTGCTGAGCACAAATACAGTCTTTTTTTTTTTTGGGTATTCTAACATGCTCCTTTGATGCAAAAAACAATTCGAGTTGAAGCCCGAAGTAAACACTCTGAGAGAAATCTTTGTTTTGTTCTCAAATATAACATTTACAAATGAGGATTTGATCTCTGTCACTTAGTCAAAGTGGCTCTGGCATTATTGCAAAGAACCACGGCACCCAAACGCTTACCTCCTCATGTGTTGATTGCCTAGGCTGATGGGTTTTATATTACGCAACCATTTGACAGTACCAACTCTGCACAGGGAAGTACATATAAATCGTGCACATCAACATAGAAATATGATAGCTCTATCTATATATTCAACATTGCAGCTATAACAGGAAACAAGAAAAAGGGAAAAAGAAACGCATTCATGCAGAGTGGTTACTGAACAAGGAACCGGAACTATAATACAAACTAGAACAATTTTCTCCGGAGCCCTTGAAATGAATCATTGTACCACCGTTAAGAGCCTTGATCAACGCTTCGGCCTTGCTCTTTCCCTTCGGGCTTCCACTCGCTGCCATATCAGCGATCCCATCAAAGACCCTCAATGCCGTCCCTCTGATCTCCTCCTTAATCTTATCCCCACCACACTGCAACAAATTCAGCAGCGCTGAGACCGAATTCTCCTTAATCCTACCGCCAGAGCCCGTCGACGGGTCCAACAAATCCACCAGAACTCCGATGCCAGACACCTTTCTGAACGCGTCCCCGCTCTCCTCACAGCCGGCAATTTGGGCGATCACCGCCGTAACGTCCTCGACAATCCCGGCACGCCCATCCTTTACAATAATGCCAAAGAGGGCAGGGACGGCCCCAAGTTCGATCATTGTGGATCGGTTGAGCGGGTATAATGACACGCCAAACAGAGCCTTGAGCGCGTCTTTTATAGATCTGCTAGGGGAATTCGGGTTCTTGATGATATCAATCAACGCGTACAGTATGTCTCGTTTCGACCCGATGATGGGGCGGTAATTCTCATCGATGAGAAGGCTGTACAGGGTCGCGGCGGAGGCTTGAACGGCAGCGGGGGACGTCGAAGGAGAACGGAGCGCGTGGGAGAGGGCATCGAGAAGGCCACGCGTGGACATGAGGGATTCGCGGCTGGAGATGGACAGGTTGAGGAGGGTGGCGGCGGCGTTTTCTTGGGAGATGGGAGAGAGAGAATAGAGGGTTTCGGAGAGGTAGGGGATGGCGCCCTCGTCAGCGACGATGGGCCGGATTTCTGGGTCTGTCTTGGAGAGGAGTCGGAGCTCGCAGATGGCTTCGATCCGGGTCTCCTCGGAGACGGAGCTTAACTTCGCTATCAGGGATTTCGCCGTCCGGCGTTTCACTTCCATTTTCGTGGTTGTTTTTTTGAAGCTTTCCGTCGATCTCAATTGTTAGATTACTTTGTTGAGTTTTTCTTAGACATCAACCACTGCAATTTTGATCGTTGACTGGAAGCCGAATTGCCGATCCGTCGCCGACGTATTGCCGAAAGGGAAAAGGGTTGTTGAGTACGATAAGTCATGAATTAAATTTAATTCGCTTGGCCGAGTCGTCTTTCAAAATTTGTGCAAGGCAATCGGCCAAAATATAAACGGAGCAATCGCGGCGAAGAACGCTAACTCGCCGCACCAATTGACAAGTCTACAACCTAATTTGTTGGAAGAATTATATAGAAAATGATACTTTATAAAAAAGAATGCTTGTTTAAATATTTTACAATAATATGACATATTATAAACTTCAAAAATTTGGATCAACTCTAATTTTAATATATTTCTTTTTTTTCCTTTTAATTTGTGTATTTCTTGATACAATATTTAGCTTCTGAAGCTAATTGATACGCACTTGATTTTCTGCACAATAGAGATAATGGTAATATGAACACTCAATATTGATTTAGGCATTAATGGTTACTTGGGTTAAGCATTCAAGTACAAATTTTAATTGCTTAAAGAAATCCAAAAAAAAAAAAAAAATCTAACTGATATCTTTAAAACGAGTAGTGGACCTATTAATAAAATTAGGCACGGCCAAAACCATTTACTGAGGGATTTAAACTGGCTAAGATAGCCAAAACTATGTTATAATAAGACATTGGTAATGGTTACACACTAACTAGATAAATTTAATAAAAACTTTGAGAATACCAAGATAAAAGTACAATGGCAAATAATATCTTACAATTGTGCGTGAATGAACATTGATAATGAATTTAGCTTTTCATAGATTTAATAAAAAATTGTAAGCACCTTTAAACTTATGAATTTTTATTTTACTTTTTTTAAAAAGAAAAATCTAAAAATTTATGAAACTGATCAGATATTAGTGGACCTAAAAGAGGCCCAAAAGTGTATAGTACTAACGAATAAGAGCATGCCCTACATAGGCCTAATGGACCAAGGCATGTAAAGGACACTTTGTGGCCAAAGTTGATTGTGAAGTCTAGGAAACACAATCTAGCTAATTAAATTACTAAATGGTTAAGATTTAGGCTTAGACCATAACCAAGAAGGTGAACAACACCGAGCCAGAGGAATGAATTGAAGGGCATTGGTTTAAATTTTCAATTGGTTAGCCAATTCTATACCTATAACTGAGATTCAACTCCCCAGTCAATCATCTCTTGATTGGGCATGATTAAAATGATTTAATATAATCAATATCTCTCTTCTAAAACGTGCAAGATGATTAATAACCATAATAATCAACAACAAACCAATTTTATGACCTATAACTCTATGCTATCATTAGGGTATAAGTATCCGCCTCTTTGCCATGGAGGGGTATCAAATATTCAATACTAGAAAGTAGAGAATTTTCTAAAGACTTGTCATTAGGGCATCTTGGTTTCTAGAAGATCAACCTTACTTTGAAGGTTTAGTCTTACCGTTTGTAGCCTAAACATAAAGAAGTTAACAGCTCATTCTCTAAATTCCTCAGTCTTCTCATAAAATATATAAAGCTCAATCCTCCACATTCATCTCTCTCTTTCTCTCTCTCTTCTCCTCACACACACTATCTTCCTAACTTAAAATATTGGCCTGAGAAGATTGATTTAAGTGATGAAGAATAACCCGAGAAGTTAGTATCAATTACTCTAAAATTATGGTCTTAGTTTATAGTGTGTAAGATCTGGATTGAAAGATTTAGAGTCCAATTGAAATATCTCAAATCAAATTTGGATTTTTTGGTATGTATCACTAATGAAATATGTAGAAACGAGTTGATTAATTTGTTTATCTCAAAAGCATGAACACACCCACAAAGATCCACGGATCATTTGCTTTGGTAAACATTAGAGTGCATGGCTAGTCAAGTTAACTTCCTATGGATGTTCACTCTCATAACATTCCTTGAAATAACGACAGCCAGTTGAGCACTCATTTACTAGTGGTATTGAACATTAGAACAATGGCTGCCCAACTCTAAGACATATCTTAAATGCTAAAGTCCCTTTGATACCAATCTAGGGACTAAATTTGTAAGGTACCGATCTCCAAAACATTATAAATTCTAGTAATTAAGTTAACATAATTAATATAATTATATTTAGATTAAGTGAAATTGAGAAAATTAAAAAAATTAGTTTTAGTGTAGCAAATTAAAGAGTTGGGTTCGCCAAGGACTCGAGCCCAACAGGAGACACAAATTTTAGCAAGGCCAGGCTCACTACTAGCTCGAGCCCAAAGGCAGGGGCTAAAAACAAATTTATCGGTGCTTGTTGTATGCTTGAGCGCTTGATTTTTCTCAGCCAATTTCATTTCCAAAAGAAAATAAGAGAAAGGGAGAGGGAAGAGGAAGAGAGAGAAGGGGAGATGGAGGCCCATAAGTCCAATTCCATTCGAGAGCCAGTTAGAAAGGTGATAGATTGGGTGAAGGTAAATATACTCATATCCTCTTCTTTAGTTTTCTCGCACGTTTGACTTATTTTCTTCAGGTATCATCGTTTCAATATCCGATTAAGTTTATATTTTATACTTATGAAAATCTAAATATGAATATATGTTAATTTGGAGACCCAATTTATAGTCTAGGTTTGAATTCGGACGACATAAACCCTAATGCTCATGCTGAGCGTGAAATCCCATAGGATTTTTGGGGCTTTTGGTTTATTTGGGACTACAATATGATTATGTATGACTTGGGTAAGTTAATTTATCGATTGAGTATTCGAATTTATGAAATTTGGTAGAATTTCATTCGCAAAGCCCTTGACCAGCACCGGACACCATTCGAGCTTCGATTTGGGGTCTAATGTATAAATTGACTTAGTATTATAATTACACATGTCTTGGGTTCAATAAATTACCCATTGGATATCTGAAATTTTGAGAATTAATCAATATATGCATAGGTGAACTGCTCATGTGCACCGTTCATCCGAGGATTTTGGACGATATTTTGCATAATTATCATATGTTTAATTGCTAATTAAGTGATATGTATATTTATATAAATTCAATTGTGTAATCTGAAAGCTTTGGTATGACCAATTGTAAAGTTAATTCACATTCAAAAGCTCTCAAACCAACCTGGTCTTCAATGGTATGAATTTTGAACCTCTCTTCTATTTCTGATATTCGTAACTTAAGTTATAAAACGATTTAAATCAGCAAGTAAGAAATAAGCATATGAATAATTTAAGGATGGATTTGATCTCTTAGATGAATATATTTGAGAGATTAATTGTATATGTAAAATAAGTCTGATGGATCCTTCGTCAAAAAACTAAGCAACAAAGAAATTAGTACCCGAATTTATATTCTGATGGGTAATGTCTTTAGGTATGACACTAGTATAATAGTAGAGACTCAAGGATTTGTCCTGGCTGCATGTTGTAGCGGGTGATATTATGGACATGCCCTAACACGTTACGGTAGTACTCGGAGATAACTTCGTTTATAGAGTGATACATGGTTCGCCTCTCCTCGGGGTGTTAAATTCGGAGGATAGAATTTGTCTGATTTGCCTTTAGGAGATAATATTATAAATCATTCCATTAGAAAGAATGTTTCTGTTCTGAGTCTGGTTTTTAATTGTGTGGAGTGAATACAATCTATCCCCGATTATTTGCTCTTTTGGCTAATAGGGTTTACTAGTTCGGGTCCACAAAAATGAATAATTATGTTTTGACCTACGTTCTATGAAAATAAGGATAAAAAAATAAAGAAGTAAATTGTGCTCTAAGTATATCCAATCAAGTTTATGTTCGTGTATTTTTCCTACTGCTTAAACTTATATTGTTTCTATTTTTCTTTGTAATTATACTTATTGAGTTGTTAGCTCACTCTTACATCTTCTTCTTTCCAGATATGAGTCTCGAACTGATACTCGATTAGTTAGAGTAAGGAGAGGAATCACCTAAGGATAATTATTTCTTCTAAAAAGATATAGAGTTTTGTTATAATTAATGTATTGATATATAATAAAAATTATAGTATGTCATTATTATAATCATTGTTATACTTCCACAAGTGTTTTATGAATTTAGTTCTACTTCCGCAATTATTTTAATTTGTGAAAATTATTTAGGCTTAGAAGACATCTCTATTTTGTATTAAATGTGGTAGTTGTGCATTTTGAGTTGGAGCCATGGGTGATATGGCCTATGTGGATCCTATGTGTGTGATGAAGAATGTAATTTGAAGTCTAAAAATATATATATGCTTTGTATAGGTGTAAATTAATAGATTGTAGTTTTTTGTTTTCATCTAGTTGTAGAGGAGTTTCTGTCAAAATTTTTACAGAATCTCTATGCTTTAATTTTAGGCATTAGGTTAAGTAAGGTTATTAATGGAGGTCCTTAGAGGATTAGGATCTATTTCGTCGCAGTTGGTATCAGAGAAAAAAAAGAGATATCTTAAATTTGATTTGAATTATATGCGAAAGTTTAGGATAGATTAAGATTCATCGGATAAGTTGATGTAAGTGTAAAACAAATTAAGTTAAATCGAATAGTCCTAATTATTTCGATTGACTAGCTTAGGCTTGAATTAAGTTAGAAATAGAGGATAAGTTTAGCTATCTAGTTCCTGCACCCTAAATAGCACTTTAGGAATAGTTTAGCCACGACTTTACCTTCAGATAGGATATTAGTAACCATTACGGCCATTAGATGAAGGCCCATTTGTGACAGTAGTCGGTCATGAGGTCGAGAGAGACATAAGGAGTCATCTTGAGGTTCCAAATTGATTGGTGTCGATTTAGTGTTTGAGCTGATTAGTATTGATTCGAGGTTTAGGGTAATCGATGTTGGTTCAAAGTTTAGGCTTGATTATTTCTAGGTTGAGGTCTTCAGACTAGAAATCCCTTAAGAAAGGATACCTGATCAATCTAGTCAGTGTGGTGGATAAGTGAAATTGATGGCTCAAGGTCTATGTGACTTGGAGTCGATTTTGGGATAGTGAGTTTAAGAATACCAATTTAGGATCAATTCATAGCAATTAAATGCATAAATTTTTAGATAATGCAAATCTTGTTAGAATTAAAAAAGGTGTTCGTGGATACTGATATGAAATGTATTGATAGGATATTATACCTTACAATTAGATTGTGAATTCCAAATAAGAGGTGGAGCTGATCGAATCGGGGGTTGGTATTAAGTATAATTAGTAAACGAGACCTCCCCTTTGAAGTCCGTTTGTGGTCATTAAGAAATCTAGCTATAAATATATATATATATATATATTGAAGAAAAGATCAAGCCGACTTATTTTAATAGATGAATAGAAATTGAGTTGGAATCAATATTAGCCTCCGAGGATTTTGTATGGAACTAAAGGAGCATTGGTTAGGTATTATTGTGGATACCTTGGAACATTTGGGAAGTAAGAATTTATCTTTTGAATCTTAAGACAATTCTTCTTTAGAGGACAATAGATTTTATATGAGTTGCATTACGATCTGTGATATTCTTGGGTCTGTAGATATTTAATCAAACTGATATGACTATAGTGTGATACCAACCCTTGACACGGTATTTGGGGATATTCTTTAAAAAAAGAGTTTAGCTGATTATTGTTAATCAATAGTTTAAGCACGTGTTAGAGTCAACTCTGATATTTGAGAACTTTGTATAACATTGGGAATATATAAAATTTAATGTTATTAAGAATTTCTCGAAGACTTTAGGGGTAAGTATTATAACTCCTGAAAGCGCCATTTGAGATTCGTAAATTTGTTAGAGTTATGTAGATTAGTTTTGTGATGATTTCATTAAGAAAATTTTAGGAGTCTAAGGCGTGATTAGTTTTGTTTGAGTATAGTACCTTGAGTTAGAAACAAAAATTAGTTGTGTGCCCAATTAGGAAAAAGAGTAAATTCGGTTACGAAAATATTTGTGATGATTTCATTAAGAAAATTTTAGGAGCTTAAGGCGTGATTAGTTTTTTTTTTGAGGATAGTACCCTGAGTTAAAAGGAAAAATTAGTTGTGCGCCCAATTAGGGAAAAGAGTAAATTCGGTTATGAAAATGTTAGATTGTGCAAGTAATTCTCCAAGGGGTTGAAGATGGTTTTATAGGCATTAAATGAGGCCTCCTTAGGAAGAAACGATTGGTGTTATAACGGGTATATGACCATCTTGTGTTTAGTAAGCAATTTGACAAATATTTCCTAAGGATAGTAAAGTCGAGAGACATTTGGTCTAGGGACAATTAGCATTCATAAGGATGAGATAGGTAAAGAAAACATTAGAAGAAATCAAGGGAAAAGTGTGGATCGTTTTGATTGGGTTGACCCATAATGGGTCTCAGACGTTACGATAAGATATAATATCTTTAAGGAAGGATAAAATTATGTTAATCTAGCACTGCAATACCCATGTATAAGTGCGGGGAGGAGCTTGCAAATGAAATTATTTCGCTCATAGTTAGAATTAACCGATGAGGTTCCTACTTGAGAAAATTGTAAACTTTGTAAGAAAATATGACATGTAATGAGACATTTTGAGGAAACTTTAGGACTATATTTTCTGTATCTTGAGGATGGTTGTTTTTAGAATAAGTAAAGGAGGAGTCCATATTTAGCATTACTCTACCATAGGTCGAAGAAGGTAATTGAAGTTTCCATTTGAAGGATTTGTGGACATTACCTTCAGAGATAGTTTTAGTCAATAATTTTAAGAAGCAAATAGTTGCACCATTAAGAAAAGATGATCATGTGATACTGTGAATGGATAAACCTTTCTAAAGACCTCAAGGATGAATCTCGATATCTTTAAGAGTAATGGACATTTGTTCTAGTGAATAATGTTAGCGAATAGTGTTGGGGTAATAAGATATTATATTCTTAAATAGGAAAACAGAATTATACTCAAATTATTGGAGCTATAAAATTTTAAAATAAGAAGTGCTTATAACTGTGTTTCAGGACAATTAGAACAACCCATTTATTGTATGGATTATAGAAGACATGTTCGGATCTAATTAGTAGGCTCATCGGTAGGACAGTGAGATCTTGAGGTTGCTAGTATTTGGGTTTGAGATTTGTGGGAATTGTCTTCATGATATGGCTATAATAGAATTTGTTTTGATTATGGTCATCATATAATCTGGGTGCTCTATATGAGCCAATGGATATAAGTTGTAAGAAGATATAGGATTTGTAATATAAATAAAAATGTGTAGTCTCACAACTTCTATAGGTCTCAGGATATGATTGAAGAAACTAGGAGTGAATGGCCAAGTAATTCAAGGAAATGTAGCTATTGTTAATTTGCTGATGATCGCCTATTCTTGTCAATGTAGATTTTGTAAATTAGAAAAATGTCAGTTTAAGGACATACCATCGAAATAATGAAAATGTAAGGTATTTTGCCTTATAGGTTTAATTATGATTTGAGGTTTAGGTCAAAATCTTAATCAAACTCAATCAGAGAATTTTGGGTGTTCGATGAAATCAGATATGGTGGTGAAATTGTAATCATATGATTTATCCAGGTAATTAATCAGAATTGTGCAATAATAGTGTGGTGAACCCTTATATTCTAAGGCTCAATTTGATGTTCGGAAGAAATACTCATTTCTGAGGTTTAGCGTAAATGATCATTAACTCGTTTGAGGTTTTGAATTAGGTTGGAAAGGTAATTCATAAAATGGGTTTCTTTCATATCGGGTAGTAAGAGTTAGGACAATTTGAATGCTTGAGATTCCGTAAAATAATCATTTAATTAAGGAAATGATTTGGAAATATTTGAGAAAGAAATATTGAGGATCGTTAAATTTCGAGGATAAAATTTCTATAAATGGGAGAAAATTGTAAGGTACCGGTCTCCAAAACATTGTATATTCTAGTAATTAAGTTAACATAATTAATATAATTAAGTTTATATTAAGTGAATTGAAAAAGTTAAAAAATTAGCTTTAGTGCAGCAAATTAAAGAGTTGGGCTCGCCGTGGCCTCAAGCCCAACAGGAGGCACAAATTCCAGTAAGGTCAGGCTCACTGCTAACTCGAGCCCAAAGGCAAGCACCAAAAACAGATTTATCGGTGCTCGTCGTGCTCTCGTCGCACTCTCGAGTATCGGCTCTTCGAATATAATGCCACGCGCATGATTTTTCTCGACTAGTTTCATTTCCAGAAGAAAATAAGAGAAAGGAAGAGGGAAGAGGAAGAGAGAAAAGGGGAAATTGAGGCTCGTGAGTCCGATTCCATCCGAGAGCTAGTTAAAAAGGTGAAAGGTTGGGTTGAGGCAAGTACACTCATACCCTCCCCTTTAATTTTTTCACACTTTTTAACTTATTTTTTTTTAGTATCCTCATTTCGATACCTGATTAAATTTATATTTTATACTTATCATAATCTAAGTATGAATATATGTTAATTTAGAGACCCAATTGGTAGTCTAGGTTCGGATTCAAACGGCATAAACCCTAACCCTCATGCTGAGCATGAAATCCCACTGGATTTTTGGGGCTTTTGGTTTATTTGGGATTAGAATGTGATTATGCATGATTTGGTAAGTTAATTTATCGATTGGATATCTGAATTTGTAGAATTTGGTAGAATTTCATTCGTGACGCCCTTAACCCATGCCTGGATACCGTTCGAGCTTTGATTTGGGGTTTAATGTATAAATTGACTTAGGATTGTAGTTACCCATGCCTTGGGTTTGATAAATTACCCATTGGATGTTCAAAATTTTAAGAATTAAGCGATATATGTATAGGTGCACTGCTCATGTGCACCGTTCATCAGAGGATTTTGGATGATATTTTGCATAATTATCATATGTTTAATTGCTAATCAAGTGATATGTATATTTATAAAAGTTCAATTGTGTAATCTGGAAGCTTTGTTATGACCGATTGTAAACGTAATTCACATCAAAAAGCTCTCAAACCAATATTCTATTTAATGGTATGAATTTCGAATCTCTCTTCTATTTCTGATATTCATAAGTTAAGTTATAAAAAGATTTAAATTAGCAAGTAAGATAATAAGCATATGAATAATTTGAGGAAAGTTTCACATTAAGGATTCTGATGGGTTTGATATCTTAGGTGGAAATATTTGAGAGATTAATTGTATATATGAAATAAGTCTGGTGGATCCTCCCTAAAAAAAATAACAAACCAAGAAACTAGTCCCGGATTTATATTTTAATAAATAATGTCCCTAGGTATGTTATTAGTATGATAGTGAAAACTCAAGAATTTGTCCTGACTGCATGTTATAGCGGATGATACTATGGACATGCCTTAGGACGTTACGGTGGTATTGGAGGATAACTCCGTCTATGAAGGGATACATGGTCCGCCTCTCCTCGGGGTGTTAAATTGGGAGGATAGAATCTGTCTAATCTGCCTTCAAGAGATAATATTATAAATCATTCTATTAGAGGGAATGTTTCTGTTTTAAGTCTGGCCTTTGATTGTGTGGAGTGAATACAATCTATTCCTAATTATTTGCTCCTTTGACTAGTAGGGTGTACGAGTCCGGTTCTACAAAAATGAATAATTACATTTTGATCTACGTTCTGAAAAATTAGGAAAAAAAAAGAAGAAATAAATTGTGCTCCAAGTATATTCGATCAAGTTCTTGTTCGTGCATTTTTCCTTTTGCTTAAACTTATATTGTTTCTATTTTTGTTTGTGATTGTACTTGCTAAACTGTTAGCTCAATCTTGCCTCTTCTTCCTTCTAAATATGAGCCACGAGCTGATACCCGATTAATTAGAGTAAGGAGAGGAATCGCGTAAGGAGAATTGCTACTTCTGGGGAGACATAGAGTTTTGTTATAATTAATGTATTGATATGTAATAAAAATTATAGCATGTTATTATTATGATTATTGTTATGCTTCCGCAGGTAATTTATGGATTTAGTTATACTTTTGCACTTATTTCAATTTGTAAAAATTGTCTAGGCTTAGAAGGCATCTCTATTTTTGATTAAATATGATAGTTGTGTATTTTGTGTTGGAGCCATGGGTAATATGGCCTATGTAGATCTTGTGTATGTGATGAGGAGTGTAATTTGATGTCTAAAAATATATATATTCTTTGTACAGATGTAAATCAATAGGTTGTATTTTTGGTTTTTATCTAGTTGTAGAGGAGACTCTGTCAAAATTTTTACAAAATCTCTATATTTTAATTTTAGGCATTTGATTAAGTAAGGTTATTGATAGAGGTCCTTAGAGAATTAGGACCCGTTCCATCATAAAATTTGCCAGGTCTCAAATCTCAATCTCAAAGAGAAGGTCAACAAGTAAGAAAGCTTACTCCAAAACAACACAAACTAGGCTCAAATCGCTAATAGTTCATGAGTCAAACTGTCGACTTGTTTGCATGTGCCTTGAAGATCATTTAAGCTCTAGAGGCAGTAAAAAAACCTCAAAAAACTGCAATATGCAATTTGTGTAGAATTTTAAGCAACATTCTCACAAGGGAGGAATTTTGTAGCAGTATGCTACATACCCTTCCAACTAGGCAGATATTAAACATATCTGCTAACTACTTCAAAATGAAGATACTTTTCAATGTAAAAATAGTAGCGTCCACAACTAAGGTGAAAGGGTTGATAAAAAGAGTAGAGAAGTAAATCGTTCAAGAGGATGCTTCTAATCGTATAGCCTAATTGGGCCACACGCTATTTACTTCAAACATTATGAGGTGTGCCTTCCCCAAAAAATTTGAGATCCCTATACTAGAACCATATGAAGGAAGTTCCAATTCAATAGATCACATTGACTATTTTGCTTCTCAATTGGCTTCCAAAATTTGGAGGATGCATCCTATGTTTTTATTTTCCTTTAACATTTAAGCAAGATACATGAATTTGATTCTAAAAGTAAGAAACCGAATCATTTGACCCAACTAGGACAATAAACTTGAAACCTCAAACCATAAAATCATAATAAATCCATCATGAAGAAAAATACATCAAAATAAAACATTCATAATAAAAGTTTAACTCCTTGTAAACATTGAGGAAATAAAAATAGTTCAAGTACTTATAAACTCCGAGGGTCACAAGCCCAAATAATACCATACTATTTAGAAAGTAAATAATCTCCAACACTAAACATAAAAGAAACTAGTATCTAGGATCTTATCTACATGATAGTACAGCAACAAATGCATGATTCTTTGTTAGCACTACTATATCCGTCCTAATTTAGAGTCAACAAAAATACAAGAATAAGCCAATCCTTAATAAATAATATAATTAACAATATATCTGTGATGATCCAAGTCCCAAAATATGATAATTATGATATAATTAAATTAATAATGACCATAGATTGGGTTTAGAATATGAAAAAAGTGAGTTTGGAAGTAAAAAGAGGAAGTTAGGCCCTATAAGGTACTGATTTTCAAGAATATGGTTAATATGAGTGGTGAGAATTTGAATTTTCAATATATAGCAATTGAAAGGTAATTAAGTTAACATAGGGGAATTGTGGTCAAAAGGTATGGGAGAAATTAGATTGGAAAGCTCAAATATTCGAAATTGGCAAATCGGGAATCAAAGTTAAAAATCGTGGAATGTCAACCCATAAATAAGATTTTGAATTTTAAATTATGATGATCATGGCCTATCAAGGTTATATAATCAAAATTAGGGTTCAAGGATGTGAACAATTGGGTTAGAAGGGTCAAAATGGGCCCCAAACGGCTAAAGAATAAAGTAGGCCCGTTGCAGGCCCGACACAAGCCTGACCCGCACCTGATCAGCGCCCAAGGCGCCAACTAGGCGCGAAAAATATAACCACATGCCTGAGGAGCACCCAAGGCACCACCTGGGTGAGAAAAACAAAATGTCACGCTCGATGCTCACCCGAATAGCACTCGAGCGTGGCCCTTTGTGATGCCGTGGCGCCCGATGAGCGCTCGAGTGGCACTCGAGGGCCATTGCGCATATATAAATGCACGATGGTTTCGCCTGCACCATTTTTTCAGCCATGTTGGGTTTAGAGAGAGAGAGAGTAGGAGCTGGAGAGAGAAGGAGGAGATGGAGGCCCATGAGTCTGAATTTGTCTGAGAACTAGTTAAAAAGGTGATAGATTGGGATAAGGTAAGTACACTCATATTTTTTTTTATTTTTGTACTCTTTTGTCTTATTTATTTCGGGTATCCTTATTCCAATACTCGATTAAATTTATATTTTATACTTCTCATAATCTAAGTATGAGTATATGCTAATTTTGAGACTAAATTTGTAGTCTAGGTTCGATTTCGGATGACATAAACCCTAACCCTTGCGCGGAGCATGAAATCCCATGGAATTTTTGGGGATTTTGATTTACTTGGAACTAGAATATGATTATGTATGACTTGGGTAAGTTAATGTACCGATTGGGTATTCGAATTTGTGAAATTTGATGGAATTTCGTTCGTAAAGCCCTTGACCCATGCCCGGACACCGTTCGAGCTTCGATTTGAGGTTTAACATATAAATTGACTTGAGATAATAATTACCCATGCCTTGGGCTTGATAATTTACTCGTTAGATGTCCGAAATTCTAAGAATTAATCGATATGTGTATTTGGCACTATTCATGCAGGTACTGTTCACTCGGGGACTTCGAATGATATCTTGCATAATTATCCTATGTTTAATTGCTACTGAAGTGATATGAATATTTGAATATGTTCAATTGTGCAATCTGAAAACTTTGGTATGACCAATTGTAAAGGTAATTCGCATCCAAAGGTTCTCAAGCCAATCTGCTCTTCAATAGTATAAATTATGAATCTCTCTTCTATTTTTGATATTCGTATGTACATTAAATTATGAAAAAATTAAAATTCGCAAGCAAGACAATAAGTACATGAATAATTGAAAGGAAATTCTACATTGAGAATTTGATAATCTGATCTCCTAAATGAAGATATCTGTGAAAGGAATTTGATAATCTGATTTCTCAGATGAAGACATCTGTGAAAAGAATCTGATAATTTGATCTCTTAGATGAAGATATCTATGAAAAGAATTTGATAGAACCTCTCTCAAAAGAATAAGAAATCATGAAGTTAGGACCCGGAATCATATTTTGATGGGTAATGTCCCCTGACATGTCACTAGTATGATAGTGGAGACTCAAGAATTTATCCGGGCTACATGTTATAGTGGGTGATACTATGGACATGCTTTAAGATGTTATAGTGGTAATCGAGGATAGCTCCGTCCATGGAGTGATACGTGGTTTACCTTTTCTAAGGACCTTAAATTGGGAGGATGGAAATTTTGGATGAACCTGCCTTTGGGAGGTAAAATTTGAATCGTCTCGCTAGAGAAGGGATGTAAATTGTGAAAAATAATAACTTTTGACTTTAGATTGTGTGGAGTGAATACAATTTATCATCGATTATTAACTCCTTTGGCTGGTGGGGTCTACTAGCTCGGGTCCACAAAGATAAATAATTATGTCCAATCTACATCCTAAAGAAAATAAGAACCAAAAAGAAATAAATTGCTCCCCAAGCATGTCTATTCTAGTTTTATTTATGCATATCTTCTATATTCATATATCATTCTTTTGTTTAGTTATGTTATCATTGTTTAGTATTTTCTTATGATGTACTTGTTGGACTATTAGCTCATTCTTATTTCTTCTTCCTTCCAGAAGAGAGTTACAAGTTAAAGCCCAATTAGTTAGAGCAAGGTGGAAGATAAGCTAAGGAGACCAGCAAGACTTTGAGAACTTAGAGTTTTGTATATGTTTAATATAATAGAATTAAAATAGTTAAGTTAAATTTATATTGTATAATAGAATGTGACATGATAAGTTATGTATTATTGCAGACTTTATTATGCTTCCGTAGGTGGTTGATGTATCTAATTTTACTTCCGCTATTGCTTGATCATGGATTTATTTCAGCCTAGATGACATCTCTGTTTAGATCTAATATGGTAGTTGTGAATACTGTATTGGAGCCATAGATAATATAACAATTCTGGATCCTATATATGTGTTGTGGTGGTTAAAAATTGTGAAATCTAGATATTTATATACTTGTGGAGGTTTAAATTAACAGATTGTATGTGTAGTTTTGGCATATATTTAGGGAAAACTCTCCTCAATTTTTTTACAGAATTTCACATTATTTAATTATTACAGAATTTCACATTATTTAATTATGAGCATTAGTTTTGTATGTTTATTAATGAAGGTTATTAGAGAAAATAACCCATTCCATCACAATTGGTATCAGATAAAAGAGATGCCTTAAATTTAATTTGAATCATATGCGAAAACTTGGGATCAATTAAGACTGGTTGGATAAGTAGATGTAGACGTAGGACAAATTAAGTTAGATTGAATAGTCCTAACTATTCCGATTGACTAGCTTAGGCTTAGACTAAGCTAGGAATAGAGGATGAGTTTATCTATCTAGTTCTTACACCCTAGATAGTGTTTTAAGAATAGTTTAGCCACGACCTTGCCTTTAGATAGGACATTAGTAATCGTGATGACCCTTAGGTGGAGGCCCAATTGTGACAATAGTCAGCTATGAGGTTGAGAGTGCCGTAAGGAGGCACCTTGAGGTTCCAAATTGATTGGTACCGATTTAGTATTTGAGCTGATAGGCATTGATTCGAGGTCTAGAGTAATCGGTTTTGGTTCAAAGTTTAGGTTTGATTATTTTTGAATTGAGATTTTCAGACTAGTAATCCCATAAGAAAGGATACTTGATCAAACAAATCAGTATGGCGGATAAGTGCAATTGAGGGCTCGAGGTCTATGTGACTTGGAGTCGATTTTGGGATAGTAAATTTAAGGATACCGATTTAGGATCAATTCGTAATGATTAAGTACATGAATTTTGGGTAATACGAATCCTGTTAAAAAAAGAGGTAGTGTTCGGGGATATTGATATAAAATGTATTGATAGGATATTATATCTTGCAATTAGGTTGTGAATTATGAATAAGAGGTAGAATTGATTGAATCGAGGATAGGTGTTAAATCTAATTAGTAAACGTGACCACCTCTTTGAGTCAGTTGGTGGTCGTTAAGAAATCTAGTTATGAAAAATTTTGAGGATATATATTTAGAGGAAAAGATGATGCTGACTTTTTAATGGATGATTGGGTGTTGGGTTGGAATCAACATTTGCCTCTGAGGATTTTGCATGAAATTAAAGGAGTATTGGTTAGATACTGTTGTGGATACCTTGGAACCTCTAGGAAGTAAGATAAGCTGATGAGGTTATTATGATTGGTGGAGTAATTGGTTACTTGGAAGATTAATAAATTGATAAGCAGACACCATAAATGGATAGATGATTTCTAATTTCGATGTGTCCCTAGCATGAGGATCGTGGATGATTGGAAATTATGTTGCAGCAACATTTGGATAAAAATATGGCTGCTATGAAGCTCGGGAATGCCATTTGGGGTTTTGAAGGCCTATTGGTGTTTTATGAATTTTATGAGTTGGATCTTTTAACCATATTTGAGCCCATATTGAAATGATTTCATTGATGGATTCAAAGGACATGGGGCCGTAGGTACTCCATCGGGGATTGTATCAGGAATTGAGAACAACTGTTAATCGCATGCCCAAATGAGAAAGGAACGTGAGGTTAGTTTGAAAGAATGTCCCGTTAAGCTATGGCATTATTGATAGAATGATTTTGAGTCAGTAGGATCTTAAGCAGTGGTCAATTGGGAAGACCAATTAGCGTTGTGGAAGCGTATGGTCATTTTGGGGTTTAACTAAATTTATTAAGTGATCTGACAAGTGTTCCTCGAGGACTGCAGGGTCCGATGAGTTATGGTACAACACGCTGTTTTAAGGAAAGTTAGGTCTTTGTTATTCTTGTGCCACGATAAGTAGTTACCCTCAAAGTAAGTGGGGGAGAAGTTCATAGTTAGAGTTACTCCACCCGTAGGTCAGAGTTAGTAATTGAGGCCTCCGCTTTGGGAACTTATGGTGATACCTCGGCAGTTGTTAATACCTTATAATTTTAAGGGTTAGCATAGTTGTATCATAAAGAAAGAGATAATCTTATGATACTGCAAATGGATGGACATATTTAAGGATTGTTAGGGTAAACCTTAGTGTCTTTGAGGAAATGAGACTTAATGCTGATAATCAACATTAGGAGCCTTTAGACTCAATGTGCTTTCAGTGTTTTGTAGGAGATGTGAAAGAAAAATTGTGAGTAGGTTCAAATTTTTAAGTAATAGAAGGTCATTTTCTTAAATTGGGAGATAGAAACGTATTCGAAATATTAGAGCCATGAAATTTTAAAAAGAGAAGTCCCTTTGGTTTTGTTTCAGGATGATTTGGATGGTTCACTTATTATAATTATGGAAAACGTATTTGGATTGAATTAGTTGGCCCATTGGTGTGCCGATAAGATCCTGAGGCTGCAAAGTATTTGGGTTTTAAGATTTTGGGTGATGGCCTAAAGTCATATTGAATTATTGGGAGATCGTTACAATTATAGTTTTAATCTGGCTATGATTTGAGGATTTTGGGCTTTATCTACAAGGTATGGATACCTTAGGAGTTGTTCTAATTGTGGCTGCTATGTAATCTAAGTGATCTGTATGGATTATGCATTTTAAGAAAATATCGGTTTAATGACATACCAACGAAATAATGATGATGTAAAGTATATTGATCTCGAAATTTGTTTGCGGCTGGAGGATTGTTCTGAAATCATAACCGAAACTCGATCAGAGAATTTTGTTTGTTAAGTTAAATTAGATATAGCGGTGAGTGGTAACTAGATGATTTGTAATTAGATGGTTAATCAGAGTTGCGTAGCGAAGATGTGGTAAACCCCAGTATTTCAAAGTCAAATTTGAGGTTCGGAAAGAATGTTCACTTTTGAGGCTAAGCATCAATTGAAGTAAGAATTCTCAACCGATTGGGGTTTTGAGTCAAGTCAAAGAGGCAGTTAATAATTTAGGTCTGCCCTCGAACCTTGTTAATCGATACAAAGCCACCCTTGTATCGCTAATTGTGGAAGTAGATATGTGAATATGAAGGATTGTTGTCGGGAGACTAAGAATTCGTCTCTTATTAAGGTTTTGGTTTAGGTATTGGATAGAACGATTAGGTAATAAGAATTAGAGCAGTTCAAATGCCTAAGGTTTCTTGAGATTCTAGTTTAACCGAGGAGATGGTTTGGAAGCCCTTGGGAGATTATCTTCGATGCAGTGATTTTTAGATTTGTCAAATTTTGAGGACGAAATTTTTATAAGTGGGGGAGAATGTGATGACTCGAGTCCCAAAATATGATAATTAGGATGTAATTAAGTTAATCATGACCAAGGATTGAATTTAGAATGTGAAAAAAGTAATTTTGGAAGCAAAAAGAGGAAGTTAGGCCCTATAAGGTACCGATTTTCAAGAATATAGTTAATATGAGTGGTGAGGATTCGGATTTTTAAAATATAGTAATTGGGAGGTAATTAAATTGAAATAGGTGAATTGTGGTCAAAAGGACAGAAAGAATCGGATTGGAAAGCTCAAAGATCCGGAATAGGCAAATCGAGAACCAAAATTGTAAATCGTGGAATGTTAACCTGCAAAGTAGATTTTGAGTTTCAAATTATAGTAATCATGGCCTATTAATGTTATATAATCAAAATTTGGATCCAAAGATGTGAAAAATTGGATTAGAAGGGTTAAAACGAGTCTCGACTGGCAAGAAAAGGAAATACACTCGTTGCAGGCTTGATGTGGGCCTGACCAATGCCCAACTAGCCCCCGAGGTGCCAACCAGGTGCGAAAAACAAAACCTCACACCTAAGGAGCACCCGAGGCACCACCCGGGCAAGAAAAAGAGAATGACGTGCTCGATGCTCGCCCGAATAGCGCTTGAGTGTGGCCCTTTGTGATGCCATGGCACCGATGATTGCTCGAGCGGCACTCAAGCTCCATTGAGCATATATTAACGTGCGAGGGTTTCACCTGCACCATTTTTTCGGCCATTTTGGGTTTAGAGAGAGAGAGCACAAGGTGCTAGAGAGAGAAGGAGAAGATGGAGGCTCACGAGTCTGAATTTGTCTAAGAGTTAGTTAAAAATGTGATAGATTGGGATGAGACAAGTACACTCATAATTTTCTTTTTTATTTTCATACACTTTTATCTTTATTTCTTCGGGTATTCTCGTTCGAATACCCGATTAAATTTATATTTTATACTTCTCATAATTTAAGCATGAATATATGTTAATTTAAAGACCCAATTTGTAGTCTAGGATCGGTTTCAAACAACATAAACCCTAACCCTTGCTCCGAGCATGAAATCCCATGGAATTTTTGAGGCTTTTGATTTATTTGGGACTAGAATATGATTATACATGATTAGGTAAGTTACTTTATTGATTGGGTATCCGAATTTGTGGAATTTGGTGGAATTTCGTTGGCAAAGCCCTTGACTCGCGCTCAGGCATCATTTGAGCTTCGATTTGGGGTTTAACATATAAATTGACTTGGGATAATAATTACCCATGCATTGGTCATGATAATTTACTTGTTGGATGTTTAAAATTTTGAGAATTAATCGATATGTGTATCCGGATACTATTTATGTGCATTGTTTATATGGGTACTGTTCACCTGGGGACTTTGAATAATATCTTGCATAATTATCTTATATTTAATTGCCAATCAAGTGATATAAATATTTGTATAACTTCAATTGTGTAATCTGAAAACTTCGGTATGACTAATTATAAAGGTAATTCGCATGCAAAAAATCTTAAGCCAATCTACTCTTCAATAGTATAAAATCTAAATCTCTCTTCTATTTCTGATCTCCATATGTAAGTTAAGTTATGAAAAGAGTAAAATACACAAGTAAGACAATAAGTACATGAATAACTAGAGGGGAATCCTACATTGAGAATCTAATAATATGATCTCCCAGATAAATATATCTGTGAAAAGAATCTGATAATCTGATCTCCCAGGTGGAGATATCTATGAAAAGAATTTGATAATCTGATCTTCCAAATGGAAGTATTTGTGAAACGAATTTGATAGAACCTTCCTCAAAGGAATAAGTAACCATGAATTAGGATCCGAATTCATATTTTAATGGGTAATGTCCCCAGGCATGTTACTATTGTGACAGTGGAGACTCAAGGATTTGTCCTGGCGCATGTTGTAGCGGGTGATACTATAGACATGTCTTAGGACGTTATAGTAGTAATCGAGAATAACTCCGTCCATGGAGTAATATGTGGTCCGCCTCTTCTCGGGGCATTAAATTGTGAGGATAGAAATTTTGGATAGACCTGCCTTCGGGAGGTAAATTTTGAATCATCTCGCCACAGAAGGGATGTAAATTGTGAAAAATAAAAACTTTTGACTTTTGGCATTGGATTATGTGGAGTGAATATAATTTAATCTCGATTATTCGCTCCTTTAACTAGTGGGGTCTACTAGTTTGGGTCCACAAAGATGAATAATTATGTCCAATCTACATCCTAAATAAAATAAGAACAAGAAAGAAGTAAGCTGCTTCTCAAGCATGTCTATTCTAGTCTTGTTTATACATATCTTCTATGTTCATATATCATTCTTCTATTTAGTTCTATTATCATCATTTAGTATTTTATTATGATGTACTTGTTGGGCTATTAGCTTATTCTTGTTTCTTCTTTCTACCAAATGAGAGTTACAAGCTGAAACCTAATTAGTTAGAGTAAGGCTGGAGATAAGCTAAGGAGACCGGCTGGACTTTAAGGACTTAGAGTTTTATATATCTTTAATGTAATAGAATGGAAATAATTAAATTAGATTTATATTTTATAATGGAATATGGCATGATATTTTATGTATTATTGTAGACTTTGTTATGCTTCCGCAAGTGGTTGATGTATCTAGTTTTGCTTCCGCTATTACTTGATTATGGATTTGTTTAGACCTAGATGTCATT
>JAODPA010071892.1:0-30601 GCA_025585075.1 Nepenthes mirabilis
TAATAGGTTGGATCACGCATAGTATAACACGGGCTATAGTAAATAATATCAAGTCGTGTATGTTAAAATTAAATACTTGTTTAAACCACTAGGAAATACGTATAGGAGATGATAGTAAGCACACAATAATCAAACACAAACAATAAATGCATGATTTTTACGTAAAAAACTCCCTATAAAACGATGGAGAAAAATCACGGGACACAGAGTACGAAATTTTCACTAGTAACAGTTGATTGGTTACACAAATCCCAAGCCACAAGAATCAATATCAGCTAACTTTGCACAATCCGTACAAGTAATATAAAGAGCAAGAGAATAGATAAAACCCGGCAGATGTTCTTCTCAGCAGTAAGAACCTCGTACGTGTGATTACCGAATATTAGAACTTGATTGAAAATCCAACCGGAAGCTCAAATCTTCCTCTTCTTCTTCTTCTCTCTCTTTTCTCTCTTTTTCTTTTCTGGAACGGCGCTCAAAATTGATTGGAATAACCTAAAAACGCAAAGTACGCGTTTTATATAATCGGCGCGCGCTCGAACACCTGTCGAGAGCACAGCGGGTGCATGCGCGCGCTTGAGCGCCATTCGAGCATACAGCAAGCGATGGCTTACTGGAATTTGCCGCTCGAGCGCTATTCGGGCCACAGCGAGTGGGAGCATACTGGAATCTGCGGCTCGAACGCCCAACATATGCAACTCGATCCTTCTTCATGCGGTGAGGATATTTAGCTCCATCCGCCACATCAAGTGGGTAAAGCCCCACACGGAAGTGACCCATAATCCAACAGTGTATAATATGACTTAACATTTCATATAATATTAAATTGCATGATAAATATGTATGTACATAGACACATCTATGCCGCCCTATGGCATGACATGACATAACCCGTAAATACGTCAGATCCAATGCATTATATACTATATATTATATTGGGTCAAAACTTTAAAATTTTGAGCCATGTTTTGGTATAATCCAGTTGTAAATGTACAATGTGATTCAAATAAATTAGTCAAGTCAGACCAACACAATCCATTTAACACATTATAGAAAACGTGGCTCCAACAGGATGCGATTGAGCCCCTATAATGTATATTTAGTTTTTATAATTTAGATGATTTTAGCGTTTATTTTTATTTTAAATGAATTATACAATAAATTTTTAATTTTTTAAAATATCAAAATATTTAATATAAATAAAAAGTTATTATCATATTTTTTAAGTTTCATCAAAATTAAATTTAAACCGTCGGATCTTGGATCCCCGGTCCCTTAGTAATAGCCGAGAAAGGCTGAGTGTTAGACAGCACCAAACGAGCTCACATTCTTGCTGTGTCTTTCACTTGTCTTCTTGTCTGAGACTCTGCTTTGATTCCTTTCTCAAAACACCAACGGTCACATTTCCTGCTGCAAGGACTCTTAAACCCCACCAAATATATTCCACAACCCCTCACCTCCGCTCTCTCCCCCTCTCTGTGCTCCTAAAATGGCGAAATTCATTGGTTTCTCTCTCTTCTGCTCTATAACCCTTGCCGCCGCCGCCGCCACCTCATCAGAAGCTTCCATGTTCCCACCTCTCCGGCGGCCCATCGAAGCAGAAAACGGCGGTGGAGTGGTAGTACAGCAGCTCTGGTGTGTGGCCAAAAACAACGCCGAGGACTCTGCTCTTCAGGCGGCGTTGGATTGGGCTTGTGGACCCGGAGGTTCTGACTGTGGGGCAATCCAGCAGGGCGGGCCTTGCTATGATCCGAGTGATTTGCTGGGAATGGCGTCCTATGCTTTCAATGACTACTGCCTTAAGCATGGCATGACTGATGATAGCTGCAATTTCAGTAACACTGCTGCCCTCACCTCCCTTGACCCCAGTAAGAAGAAATTTTTGAATTCCTATCTACTCTACTTCACGCCTTTACGATATCTCTTTTCAAATTTCGACCTTCGACTTCAGTATTTTCATTATTTCCTTCTTTTATGTTTCTTTTATCAATTTTTTTGTAGGTCATGACAACTGCAAGTTTCAATCCCGGTAATTAATTTAATTGCAAACATTTTTATTGCAACTATTGTTGTTGTTGATCATGATGACGATTGGCCCATGATGGGTTATGCCTTTCATTCTTGTGATGTGTTTTTGGTGGGAAAAGGACACCAAACAGTAGACTTTTAGAAATGATTCTCTTCCCTCCTTCCTTTCTCTTCACGATGGCTTCAAAATCAAGCATAGCTTAGCACAGTTTTTGAAGGCTCAATGTTACGTACTCGTCGATATCTGCTCCGGAGTTCACTTACTGAACGTACGAGGCCCAGTAATTCAGTATCGGCAGCCGCGGTACCTCCCTCCCCGACCATCGTCGGATATAGACGCTCTCGGACCACCCAACCATCTCTTAAATTTAAAGAATATATTCAGCTGGTTCATATGGGTCTGTTAATGTATACTGCTGTTATATTTTGTCTGTGTATTCGACCCACGTGATGGTATATGCCCCTTTTCCTATTTCCCGTTCCCCCTTACCCTTTTTCCGGTCCCACATATATATTGCTGATATGAGTATAATGGAGGAGGAGGTTATTTTGCCACTGTCTACTCTCTCTCACACACACTCTCTCTCTGTCTCTTCTCTCCCCTCCTTCCCCTTCCTTCCCGATCTTTCCCTNGGAGGTTATTTTGCCACTGTCTACTCTCTCTCACACACACTCTCTCTCTGTCTCTTCTCTCCCCTCCTTCCCCTTCCTTCCCGATCTTTCCCTAAGACTATCTCACTTTCCCTCTGCTTTCCCTAATTTTCTCTCTCTCTTCTGCCTGAACTCCCCTCTCCCTTCACTCCGTTCGCCACCGACGATGATTTTGGCAGCCACCTCCGTGAAGCATGCATCATTTGGTGCTCTTATTGAGACCAAGGCGGAGAGCGAAAAACGAGTACTCGACGCACTCGAAGCAGCCATTGCTGAACTAGCCAACGCGATGAAGGACCTCCGACGAGCTACCGACCGATTTGGCACCACCATGTCCACCGCGGTTTCAACAACAGCACAGATCCGGTCGTCCTGCAACGAAATTAGATCGTCCATGGTGGAACTCAGCCACTCACTCCACAGCTTCGAGCGATACCCTAACTGGTCAGTAAACTTTTCGCTTTTTGTAGCTTCATCTACGATTGCTTCCCATCGTCACTTTCCTCTGCCTGCAATCCCTTCCATCCCTGGTTCCGTACCACCACCCGTACCTCAAATAGCCGTTTCTGCTCTTATCTCAGAACAAATTCGGTCATCCTGCCCCAACCGCATTGACCGACTACCATTGCCAACTACAAATTCCTCGTCGTCTTCAACTTCATCAACGATTTCGGCTTCCACTTCCGAAACTTCACCCCAAACTTTTGGTCATTTTCTCACCGCTAATGCTAAAGGCTCGCATTTCCACTGCCTGCCACATTGCCAGCATTTACACTCCCTGGAGCCTCTATCGTTACTGAAAACTACCGGCATGGAAAAATCAGGCGAGGAAACACTGGAGGCGGGTCGAACCTATTCGCCACACTACCCACTTACTCAGCCATCCACTAACTCCACCTTAGCTCTGCTCAGCAAACTTTCTTTTCCAAGCCTACCATTCCAGATCTCACGCTTGATAACTGATGCAGCCAACTCTGTCCAGACGATGGCACAACTTGCTAATTCCACTGAACTGGACTCCCTATTGAGCCTTTTCAACCCTATTCCTCCCCAGCTCCCAGCAAGGCAGTCAATCCCTCCGTTGCGGGACAAAATTGATTGTCTCTTTGAGCAACAACAGATTCTGGCTCAGGTTTGGGCGCCCGTAAGGAGTGGGAATCAATATGTTACAACTTCAGGGCAACCTTTTGTTCTTGGTCCACAGAGTAATGGACTGCATCAGTATAGGGTTGTCTCTCTGATGAATATGTTCTCTGTGGATGGGGAGTGTGATGGACCCCTTGGTCTTCCTGGGCGTATTTTCAGTCAAAAACTACTAGAATGGACGCCAAATGTGCAATACTACTCCAGCAAGGAGTATCCACAACTTGATCATGCGAAGCACTATAATGTTCAAGGGAGCTTAGCTTGCAATGAAAGTCGCCAAAATGCACTTGCTGAAATCTTGGAAGCACTAATAGAGGTATGTGAAACTTTCAAATTACCTCTCGCACAGACATGGGTTCCGTGCAGGCATAGGAGTGTTCTAGCCTATGGTGGTGGCCGGAAGAAAAGCTGTTCTAGCTTTGATGGAAGCTGCATGGAGCAAGTCTGCATGTCGATCTCTGCTGCTGCATTCTATGTTGTAGATGTTGACATGTGGGGTTTCCATGAGGCCTGTGCTGAGTATCATTTACAGAGAGGCCAGGGTGTTGCTGGGAGGGCATTTTCATCCCTCGACATGTGTTTCTGTGGAGATATTGCCCACTTCTGCAAAACTGAGTACCCTTTAGTGCATTATGCACGCATGTTTGGGTTAACGAGCTGTTTTGCTATTTGTTTGAGGAGCAAACACACAGGAAATGATGACTATGTCCTTGAATTTTTTCTGCCCACTTGCATAACAGATAGTTCAGAACAACATGAATTGGTGGACTCCATATTGGGAGTAATGAAGCTGCATTTCCAGAGCCTCATGGTTGCTTCTGGAAAAGTAGTGGAAGAGGAAAGGACATGTATGGAAATTATTGATGTGCCTAAGGTTGAAAATCTCGATTTAAACATTGAATCAAATAATATATCACCACCAACTAACTCGATTCCTATCCTCGAAACATTAAATGGAGGGTTATTGGCATCGCTAGATGCTTCTTCAGCACCCATAATGGAGGACATAGATGCTGTAAAGGATGGAGGGAATATTGGTGGTGTTGGGGAAAGCCATGATGCAAAATTTTCTTCAGGAAATCAACAGACCAAAAAGATGTCTGAGAGAAAACGTGGAAAAGCTGAAAAAGAGATCAGCTTAGAGGTTCTTCATCAATATTTTGCTGGGAGTCTAAAGGATGCTGCGAAAAGTCTTGGTGTTTGTCCAACGACAATGCAGCGCATTGGTAGGCAGCATGGGATTTCCCACTTTCCATCTCATAAAGTCAACAAGGTTAACCATTCACTTTCTAAGCTGCAACGGGTAATTGAATTCTTGCAAGGTGCTAATGGATGATCTCCTATATCTCTTACTTCTATCCCTGTTGCTATTGGTACAATTTCTTGGCCTGTTAATTTAAATAGAGCCAATCAACAACAATCATCTGGCTCCATACTCTTAGAGTACGCCGATGAGAGAATTGAATTGCCTAGCTCTAGGACGTCCGGAGGAGATGGACATGGAGAACAAGTTACTCGAGAACTTGGTGATACTCCCAATGGTTACAAGTCTGGGAGTGGCTCAAGGGAGGTCAACATTGGGGCTTCTACTTCTCATCGGTTATGCTAAGGCAGCCCCACAGCTGAAAGCATCCCACCAAATGAGCATTTTGTCTCGAGCTTTCACGAAGAACCATTCTCAACCCCAGACACTGTCATCTCCACACATCACGAAGGACCAATTGGAGGGATGCTAGTTGAGGATGCTGGAAGATCGAAAGACCTAAGGAATTGGTGTCCTTCAGCTGCTCCATTCTTCAATCAGGGACAGGGTTGTTGCGCCCGGTCCAGGATATTTGTGCATAAGCCGCTTAACCTTGAGGACAAGGTCATTTTGATGGGAACGGCAATGTTACGTACTCATTGATATCTGCTCCGGAGTTCACTTACTGAACGTACGAGGCCCAGTAATTCAGTATCTGCAGTCGCGGTACCTCCCAACCATCTCTTAAATTTAAAGAATATATTCAGCTGGTGCATATGGGTCTGTTAATGTATACTGTTGTTATATTTTGTCTGTGTATTCGGCCCATGTGATGGTATATGCCCCGTTTCCTATTTCCCGTTCCCCGTTACCCGTTTTCCAGTCCCATATATATATTGCTGATATGAGTATAATGGAGGAGGAGGTTATTTTGCCACTGTCTACTCTCTCTCTCTCTCTCTCTCTGTTCTCTCCCCTCCTTCCCTTCCTTCCCAATCTTTCCCTTAAACTATCTCACTTTCCCTCTGCTTTCCCTAATTTTCTCTCTCTTCTGCCTGAACTCCCCTCTCCCTTCACTCCGTTCGCCACCGACGATGATTTTCCCAGCCACCGCCGTGAAGCACGCATCACTCAATGCCTCGACAGAGGAGGGATTGCAATCTTAACATCCCTATTGTGAGGAGTACTCGACTAATTCCTTGTATATGTAATGAGACTGATGGGTGGCAATTTTGATTGACATATCTCTCCTGCCTTGGTCCCAATTTGTGCAAGAAGCTGTAGCAGCTACCATTTACTCTTCTTCAGTGTACATAATCCTTTTTATCCGGAATAAAATAGTCCTCATTGTATAGGTGCTATGGAAATGTGTTGTGGAAGAAGAAGAACTTGCATGAACCAGATTAAAGCATGAGAGATATGTTCTAGTTGTGTCATGTTGTTCTTGGAAAGAATCCAAGCATGTTTTTGGTTAGGTATCACTGGATTTAGGATTTGATGGATTCTAAGTTCCTTCAACAATGAGAAATTTACCCTTTGGACAAGTCGGACAAATGTCAGAGAGAAGCAAATTTGACAGAGCCCCTCCCAATTTAGATCATTTGCTTTGTTTAATCATGTAAGAAGTGTAGTACTTCCATTATAAAAATATTTTTCAATAAGGAAAATTTTGATATTGGTATAGAATTTGTTCTTTCACATATCTGTTTGATTTTGTCGCATATTTAGAATGCTAATCTTGAAATAGAATTGATACCAATCCAAGGAACCCAGTATAATTGCCATTAAAATCCAAAATTTCTACGCATACGATAGTTTATATGAGAGAATGCTAGTTGATGGGTGTTTTAAATAAGCCGTTGAATTCATATAAATTAGTTCTGAAAATTAAAAAGAAGAAGAAAATAAATGGTGTGTTGAATCTCAAGTATTCCATTTCACCAATAAGATACAGATAGTTACCTCACATTATGCTATACGTCATATGATGTAGGAATCCTTGGACAACACAATACTTTTCTTGAATAATCATGTCGTGGCAGCCAAAAGGTTATGATCTATCTCTCTCATGTGGCTCTCCAAAGCCCCTATTGAAGTTTCCATAGAAACCTCCGATGAGAATAAACCTTCTCTCCTTGCAAGGAATTTAGCTGCTGAAAGCTCTTCGTTGTCTTTTTTCTATTGATGCACTTCTCTCACGATCAATTTAAGCTGAGGTAATGCAGAAAGAAGTTTATAAAAATGCATCACTAAACATTTAAATTTATTCTATAATATTCAACGAGACTTGAAAAACTCCAAACCTCCATCAGTGTCGGTGTCAACCCAATCAACAATCACTTCGATCCTTGATGAAACCACTGGTACACCTATTTCAGAAATATTGTGACCTAGGAATACCACTTTTTTCAGACCAAAACTGAAACTTTCAAATATGCCAACAAGTTTTCTCCTTCAAATTTTATAGATAAATCTTCAATTACTCCTCATACGTTGAGATACCCTTGAAGCAACCCAAATATGATCTGTACAATAATATAGCGAATAGATGCAACTATGACTTGAATGTCCATGAAAGTCATTTATCCATAGTGCCCATATTTTTCTTGAACGGTGTGTTGTCCTTAATCCTATTGAAGTTTTCATCGAACCTTCCAATGAGAATAAACCTTCTCTCCTTGCAAGGAATCTAGCTGTTGAAACCTCTTCATTGTCTCTTTTCTATTGGTGCACTTCTCTCGCAATCAATTTAAGCGGTGATAAGGCAGAAAGAAGAGGTTCAATATGATGAACTGAAGGCTGTTTGCAAACCAGAAGAGCGTCAATTAGCCTTATTGGGTAGGCTAGGCGTTACCTCTTATTGCTATGTTATTTTGGAGCTTTTTATTGGTGTTAAGCACTTTACTGCCTTTGCCTGGATGTCTGCTGTTCTGGCAAGGAAAATATTTACAGTTGGTATAAATCAGAATGAGAGAAAATTGAAATAGTGTATATTGCGATAGTGTTGTACTGAAAATCAAGAGAAAATTGGAACATTTTTTTGCGTTTATTTGGAGATTTGGATAGAAAAGGAGGAATATTTGAGCAATTGTTTCAATCTTTGAAAATTTTGTAGCTAGTTGGTATAAATAATTGCCAGTCTTGCGAGACTGAGCTTATTTTTATGTTCATTGAGTTGTGAACATGCCAATATGAATCGAAGATTGATGTCCTTTTTGTACATTGTTTATGAATTCAATATTGTATTACGATATCTGTTACTCTCTTTCAAGTTTGTGCCTAGGACTGTACTCCTTGTAGGAACAATACAATCTTATGTTATGTTAAAATTATTTTGAGCTTTCCTTAATTATTTCTTGTTGGTGCAGCAGCTCTTCGGTTAATGGGAATTCTTCTGGTCCTTCAACAGTTCCAGGGACAGACCCATCCAGTGCAGATGACATGAGCAGGTGCAGTCAGCTTGGTGCTGAAGAGGTTCGAATGCCTGCCCTCCTGTTCTTTGCTATTGTCGTTATTTTCCCATGACAAACAATAACAAGCGAATATTTTGTTAACTAGGTTGTTTGAGTGATCCACGGGAATAGATGTAGCTTACTGGGGTAGTTGTGGTGAAACTCCGAGTTGTCCCTTTTTTATTATTCATCTCTGTAATTCTTATTATTGATAAAATTTGGTCTATTTGGTTATTTGTTTAACAATTTGAATAGTCCTCTCTCTCTTAAATAAGTAGCATTAATCATTAAACAAACACTATATCCTTTCATTGATGGATGCTAAGAAGTAACACTAGTGTTACAAGTGTTTTGCTTACAAATGTTCATGAGTGAATCAGCCCTTTTGTCTGGATTAGATATTTGTGATTACAATAATCTACGTGGGCTATTCTGATCGGTATCATGCATATCATCATTCAATCTACTATGACATGGAACTTATCTTGTGCATATGCTTTCCGCACACTATCATCATGTCATCATTCATTGATGGTACATATCATGCATGTCATGCATATCATCATCAATCTACCATGACATGGAACTTATCTTGTGCATAGTGCTATCAACAACATGTTCTCTGCCCCCACCCTCCTCATCATCATATTTGGAAAGATTTCTAATTTGAAAAGTAAATCTACACGCAGTGGATGTTGTGGGTGCCTCTCTTGGAAGGACTTGATTAGAATTAACCTCCTTTGATTTGACAGTTAAGATTGAGCGGATTTTGTGGGAACTGTACTCAGATCATTCAATTGTGCAAGTGCCTGGCCAACCACAATACTACTCTTGATTTCCCGGTTAAAAAAAATGCTAGCTCTTTTTTCAATATTTGCTATTTTATAATAAATTTCCCAATGTATTACATCTTATATCTAATCAATAGAAAGAGAGTATAAAAATGATTTATACACTAATGCATAATCCAACCTAAAATCTGAACATCTAAGCATCAAAGCCAAAGGGGAAGCCACCAAGGAATCGATTCCTCACACTGTACTTGATTTCATGCCTTTGCCTTTTCAAGTAATAGAAATCTAAGCAAATGCAATCAATCATCGAACATTCCTCTCTGTTTACCTTTTTGAATATCAACCCCAGAAGAGAGGGTAGTCTTGTAAACACCTATGTTGATCAATTCGCCTAAACTCATTTCAAACATGTGTTAAGAGCATAGACCTAATATGGGAGGCTATTTGTATAGTCTGTGTCATCATTTTAGTATTTTAAAAATAAAGTTGATTTTATCAAATTGAATTAATTAATCATAACTAAATGCAAGATGAATTCATAAGACTATGGAAACCTATGTATGGGAAGCATCTTAAAATATATTCTACCCATAAACTAACCCAGATATTATTTGGGATATTGGGATGTAATCCAGAGAGAATTCAAAATCAGCTAAATAAATCTAGAAACATAATATGCTTCAACATCTCCCTCAAACCCAAAATTATAAGATGAATTGTGGAGACAAGCTTGAGTTGGGAGATTAGTTCACGATTCCAGCAAGTAAAGGTACGGTGATGTTCTCAACAATTTCCTCTTTTGAAGTGCACTAGAACTGTTTGTAAACATAAACAAAATCTCAACAGAGTACGGTCTTGGAACAAAGCAAACAGAAGAAACAAAAATTTGTTTACAAAGCAGAGCAAACAAAATCTCACTATTTTATTTGTTTATAAAAATTAGAAACCTACACTATCAAACAACGGTGGGTGTGGTTTCTTGCAAGTGAAATCAGAATCCAACACCACCAAACAAACACAATCCTTAAATAGGTGCCGTCTCCTACAATGCATGTGCTTATGCGCAGTATATTGCACTAGCAATAGCCTGCTCATGCACTGTTCATTAGCATTAATCAAGGCAATGTTACGGGCACTGTTTATGGACTGTCATGGGTGTTGTTCATGCAGTTGCCCAATGGATGCTATGAGAAGTCCTTAGAGCGTACGAAGAGGCAAATTTGTTTATGTCTATATAAATTAGAAACTGAATAACATAATGAAGAAGGAAATTTGTTGACATTCTTTCGGGAGTGGCCAAATCAGAAAGGCTGACTTTCCATTGCATGGAAAAATATTTTGAGTTATGGATCAAATAGAAAAAGGCGCTGATATCATATTAAGAATAAAGCCGGTTGTATTAATTGAATTTGAAAAAGAATAGGGCGTCCCTAATCTCAAATAGTTTTGAGCCTGTAAATTTACAAAAACAAAATATTCTAAAATATATAATACACATAAAGTATATTTACATCTAGATATAAATCAAAAAAAACATTAACAAAAAAGTTTTGCATGAAGACAAATATGGACAATAAAACAATTAACGCACAGGTTTTGGTAACAAAGAAAGACCTTGATAACTGACAATTATTCGAGCAAAACCCTCTGAATTTTTACAGTCAGTAAAAATAATCCACTAAAAAAGTCAACCTACAATTTGGGTGGTACAAACGTACTAAATCTTAGTTGACTTACTTCTGACTTTTAGCTCCTGCTAAGTAACTCATTAGATTTGTTTGCAGCTGCGGAATCAGACACATTTCGGTCTTTTTGTCGATCTTACTTCATATGGAGTAAAATCTCCATACAATACTAGATCTTAGTGTCCACTTCACTCACGCTCAAACAAAGACTAGTAGGTTGGAGCTAGTGTGCAATACAATGGAGAAATGTGTTGGATGAGAAGACCTGAAATGTTTATCGCAAGAATAAATATTTGATTTTCTCAAATGGTGGCTATTCACTTTTGTCAAAAAGAGCTTTTGAGATTGCAGTAGTTTTACACTTTTTTGGTCCTTACATTAATGAATGGAAGCAAGGTATATATAGCAAAGATTTGAAGTTGGGTCCAAATCACGCGGTCGTTTAAAAACCAGGCCCCAACAACATGCTTCAGGCACGAAACTTTAGCAAGAGGTCCGCATTCAAACGTATGTACACCACTTAAGTGCACATTAGACATGGGCATACTAGGTGAAATGGGCTCAAGCATGACTCATGGGCACATCAAGCATGCGTTGGTAGTCTGGATATAATATGCACATGCGCTTATCAAACACACACTAGGCATGGATATTGGGAGATGGCGCATTTGCAAATAATGGGTGCATATCCGGCTTTGGTTTTCACTGATACTTGAAAATTCTTCAAAGTACCTGTTATACCCAGTTATAAAATATGCCAATACAAAATATTCCTAACAATCTCCCTCTTTAGCAGTTTCATGACACAACCCTTTATATATAAAAAGAAACTAAAAAACACATAAATTATAAGTTTAAATACTACCGAGATAGAACCCGTATATAAAAATCTATTCTTAGATAAAAGACAAATGATACTAGAACATTAAACTTGAGAGGACAATAGCCCCTATTGTTCCCAATCAATCATAGTTAGTGCATTTATAAAAAATATATGCAAAAATAGTCAACAGTAATATTGCAGTGCATACTAAGTAAAACCTTATTTAAGTGCACTAGTTCAAACAATAAGTGCAAAACAAACAAAGCAATACATATACATAAATGGTAAAATAAGGCTTTACTTCCCCTTCTCCTCTTTATTGATACTCCCCCCTTTTCTTTGTTTATTTTGCTCCCTCTATGTTTTCTCTGTTTATTTAATGTTCTACTCACCCTTACAAATGTACAAAGAAACGCATCAATTAGGATTGAAATGATCACTGTCCCATCATGAGCACAGCTTATCATAGAGTCAATGTCACATCCCAACTCCCGAATTTCTTATTTTATTTTTCTTAATTAATTTGAATCAAGTTTTAGTCTTTTATTTTAACAAAATTTTCATAACATGTTATTGCACCGACCAAATAAAACTCTAAATAAATATCAGACGTGAACCTGCAAATCAAATATCAACTATCAACAACCAAGTAAAATAATAAGTCGAATTACAAAATCTGAAATACCATACCCAAAAGTGGCTTCGATTATTGCCCATACATGTTCTCAAAATATATATAAGGAGATTCATCCGTGCAAAAATCAAAGTATGCAAAAATCATATCTTAGACATGTTGCTAGATAAGCCGAAATCCGACTACATCACCGACAAAAATAGCAATAACTAATTAATACAAAACCATTGAACCGAAATAAAATAAGCATCCTAAATCTACTATATTGAAACAAAAATACATCATCGGAAATCACAAATCCTAGTTCTAATCCTCGGATAGTCCTTTTATTATCTCCTGTCACATGCAAGTGTATCTTGAGTCCTCTAATATGAAAAGTTAGTAAAAATCAAAGCAAAGGTGAACTAACTGTTCAATAAGGAATATGATTTTCATAATTTAACAAATTATTTACATCAAAATATATTGAAATGAATATGATCTAAAATCAGACAAAATGTCACATA
Source organism: Nepenthes mirabilis (assembly GCA_025585075.1). Classification (NCBI taxonomy): domain Eukaryota; kingdom Viridiplantae; phylum Streptophyta; class Magnoliopsida; order Caryophyllales; family Nepenthaceae; genus Nepenthes; species Nepenthes mirabilis. The sequence continues at coordinate 12,963 of JAODPA010071892.1, forward strand.
ATTTTCATACATTTTATGCATGATTTCAGGTTGGAAACCAAACTTCTTTTCTTTAACTATGTATCCTTAAAACATGCTCAAATCATGTAAATTTTGTGGACTAAGGATTAGTGGGATCTCATCGACAAAGAAGTGAGTAATCAAAGCTCGGATTATGCATATTTTCACATAACCAGAGGTCATATGTTATTATACAAGACTCGTAGGTAGGTCGTTATACATATAACCTTCTAGACAGGGACGAACGTCATTTTGAACCCACGGATGATATGTTTGAATATCGATTATCATTATAATATATTAAGACATGTTATAATACATCATTATTAATTCTTTATAACGGTCTATATATAATTAAATGAAAAACTCTATGCAAATACGAATAATCATTTATATTTTTTCATATCACAAAAAATATCCTAATCTTTTAGCTTATGTAGAGTTTTCTTTCTTAATTTTTTAAATACTTGTCATACAATGCATGATAAATCTTACAGGAATTGGAATATATAATTTTAAAACATGTAAAAGCCATGTTATAAAATTTTCAAACATGTTGAACTATTCACAACGAGAATTGCAAAAAAATTAGTATAATTGTGTGGCTTCAGCATTTCCTTTCAATTATAAAGCACGCAGGAACAATTTAAGTGTGACATCAAGACACACAGAATATATCTTTGAAGATTTAAGACGTGTAGAAGCATTACATACGAATATTAAAGTATATAAGCGCATTTAAGCATAATTCCTGAACATGCATAAGCATTAGTGCAGAAAATTAACTTAAAAACACAATGTATCTGAAATAAGAGCATTTGTTTCATAAACGTTTCATGGAATAGGAGTAAGATTACATGCATAAGCATTTGAAATAATAAATGCTCAAGGAAATAGAGAAAAATGAACAACAAAGAAAGAGGGCTTAGATGTACTTGCTTTATACTTAAAATCACAAAAATCTTCCTTGGGTTTACTCAAATTCTCCTCCTCTAGCCTTCTCTCATCTCCTCTTCTCTCCAAAATCGGGTAAAAATGATTAAAATTCAGCTAGATGGGCCGTATATAAAAGATTGGCACATGTGCACCCGTTAAGCGCACATCAAGCACTAAGACAAAAGTCATATAGCACACGAGCGTCCGTCAAGTGCGTATTAGGCACATGCAATTTGCCATGAACATGCATGTGCAGCTCTCGACCACACATCGAGTATGAGAAATCTGCTAAAAGCGCACATAAATGTCCTAAAGGTGTCCTTCAGGCACATCATTTCTACCCAAAACACACATGTACATGTGTTAAGCGCCGATTGGCCATCACTCAGTATGATGTGACCCAATCAAAATATTAAATTTGACCTAAATCTTCATTTGACACCAATAATTTCATTGTCTTAATTTAATTAATCATGATCAAAATTAAAATTTAAAATTCATACTTTACAGTAAGTCCATGTTGTCCCTTGTGTATGCCTCTTGGGCATCCAACTAGGCATTAATTCGCTGAAAACTCTCAAAAACATGGGATTCTAGGCAATCTTGTTTCACAGAAGACCAAGATAAGTGTGCATTCATAGTGGCTAACTAGTCAAATATTTAGAAAAGATGACCCATAATAACAGAGGATGATGAGGAGGATAAAGGTGGGTCAGAGGGTCCAAGGTCAGACTGAGAAGCGCTGGCTTCCAAATATGGCTCATCCATTGGATCAGGATACTCAGGGGGGTGACGGTGAGTGTATGCCTAGTTTTATTCATACATGGTGCAATCAATGGGCTTACTGAGAGACACATGAGGGAGATCCTTAAAAGACAACCTAAGACCCATTATTAGCTGTTGAACGAGACAACCATGGAGAAAGTTATTATCCTTTTTACTCACAAAGGCAGAAATCATATGTGAGTAAAGGTGAAAAGGGAGATCGATTGACCACCCGAAAAGGAGAGCATATAAGAAGAGGGCCTTGTCGAGAGAGAGGGAAGCGTAGTGTGTTACAGGAAAAATATTTGTGAGTATAATCAAACACACTATGAGCCGCCGAGAAATGAGATAGGTAGTTTCAAATGGTTTTCCATTCCAAGCTATAGGAACGCCATGGAGAGAGGAGGTGATCTTATTATACAATGGCATGTCATAGAACGAGTAAGAATAGTCAAGATAGGGTACTCTTGGAAGATGAAGAGTACTTGATAGTACCTCCGAAGTGATTTGAAGGATGCTCCCGCTAAGAACGGTAGAGAAGGAGTTGGACTACTCGTCAATATTATGAATGTTGGTATAAAATTCTTGGATAAGGAGGACGGATGGAGAGATGAAATTGGTGAAGACTGGTTCCCAATATTGATCAACAAAAACAGACAAAATGGATCGATCTAAGGAAACTAGGTCCACTTCCCATTCTAAGGTGAGCTACCGATGGTTCATTTGTTTGCGTAAGAGATCTTCCGTAGCGGCATTGATGAAGTTGTCCAATTCTGAGGAGGTGCCACTCCGTGAACATTTTACTGCAGATTTCTTAAAAGAAGCCATCCAAAAGTAAAATGTGATGATTTGGTCATAAGAGACAAAGATCTGACACACTATATAATAAAAATAAACTGAACCCAAATCCACTATGGCAAGGGTGTAAAGAAACAACTTTTACAGATCTCATTAAGAGGAGCCCAAATCTAAAGGAGGGCACTGTCAAGACAAGGGTGAGTGCCAAAATGGACCCCTCAAGATAAAACACTCCTAAAGAGTTTAAATCTACAATTAAATCTTGCAAATTTTAATACAACCCAACAAGATTTGGTCATAAGCATGACACTTTTCACTAAATGAGATGACAACACTCCTACCATAGTAGAGTTTAGTTATTCTATGGATGAAGTCTCAAAAGCTTGAGGGAGAGGAGAGTATGTGAAAACATACCTTATATTCTCCTCGAATTTGAGTACAAATGTGTAGATCTAGAAGATTGGAGGTAGAGAGAGAATATAAAGAGACAGGTGAGAGGAAAGGTGAAGAGAGTATGAAAATTATGGACGGTGCACGAACATCGCGAGAAGATATTGGACACTGCAGATCAGCGCACGAGTGTGCATCTAGTGCACTTTAGGCACTACAAGAAAATGAGTTCACGTACGAGCTAAAGATAGGTATGCTTTTGGCGCTCACATTCTGGACAAACAGCGCGCTGGCGATAGAGAGGCGTGCATCATGCGCAGATGATTCTAGACAAAATATGCTCGAGCACGGGTTAGGCTCCTATCAAGCGCAAATGCATAGTGCACAATGCATTCGGCGTGCCAAAAGCACTGGAAGCATGAGACCAGTGGCGCATGTGCGAGAGATTAGTGTGGTTCAAGCGCCATTATTTTTTTTCGTTTTGAAAGGGAGAACCCACATCGGTCCAATGGTAGAGAACAGACACCAATGGCCTTTCTAAGAGACTAAAACCAAATATTATTTAAGGGTTTGGTGAGAATGTCGACTAATTGGTGTTTTATGAGAATATGTTCCAAAATATTGATACAGGTTTCAACAAGTTTACAAATTAAATGATATCTAATATCAATATGTTTGGTTCGTGAGTGTTGAACAGGATTCTTCAAGATGTTGATGGTATTAGTATTGTCACAATAAATGGTCATAGTGTCTTGAGTGATATTGTAGTAATGCAACATTTGTTTCATCTATAAGAGTTGAGTGCAACTACTTTTAACGGTAATGTACTCAGTTTCGGTAGTAGACAAAGAGATTGAATTTTGCTTCTTATCCATCTGGGCTACTAGATTAACCTACATAGAAATATCCTCTAAAGGTACTTTTTCGGTCGTCGGAATTTTCAACCCAATCGGCATCTAAATAACCGACCAGGTCAAGATTAGAATCACAAAAGTAGAGGATCCCGTAATCAGAAGTGCCATTTACAAAACATATGATCCATTTGACAGTACTTAAATGTGATTCCTTAGGGTGTGATTGATATTGAGCACACACACCCATATTGAACACTATGTTAGGTCTACTGGCAATTAAGAAGAGAAGACTACCTGTCATATTTCTATAAAGAGTCCAATCTATACTCTTACCGGTAGGATCACGAACTAATTTGGTCGAAATGCTTATGGGTGTCCAACTGTGCTTTTTATTGTCTAACCCAAATCATTTGACAAAATCCTTAGCATATTTTGATTCGGAGACAAAGATCTCATGGTGAAGTTGTTTGACATGAAAGCTAAGAAAGAATGTTAATTCACCTACCATACTAATTTCAAATTCGGAGATCATATATTTTGCAAATTCATGAGCATAGGTGTCCGCAGAGGAACCAAAAACGATATCATCCATGTAGACTTAAGCTATAATCATGTATTTATCAGTAGCTTTGACAAATAGAGTTTTGTCAACACTATCACTGGTGAAACCATGGTCACTAAGATATGAAGTAAGGTGCTCATTCCAAGCTCTAGGAGCTTGCTTAAGGCCATAGGGGCCTTTTTAAGCTTGTGCACATGATTAGGTAACAAGGGATCAAAAAATCCGTTTGGTTGCTTGATGTATGCATTTTCTTGAATGCTGCCTTTGAAAAAGGAACTTTTTACGTCTATTTGATAAAATTTAAACCCAATTGTTCAGGCAATCGATAACAGAATTCTTATGAATTATAGACGACTTACAAGAGTAAATATTTCATTAAAATATGTACCTTCAATTTGAGTATGGTCTTGGGCAACTAAACGAGTTTTATTTCTAATTTTGTTACCATTTTCATCTAATTTATTTCTAAAGATCCGTTTGGTGCCAATAAAATTCATTTTTCTAAGTTTGGGTACCAAAATCCACACATTGTTCCTAATAAATTGATTTAATTTTTCACGCGTGGCATTGGTCCAACATTTGTCATTCAATGCCTCTTCAACCTTTTTAGGCTCTATAAGTGAAACATAGCACGAGGAAGTGAGTCAATTCAAAACTCGTCGGCATAATCGTATTCCCTCACTTAGGTCACCTATAGCGTTTGAGTATAGTCTTTAGGATGATTTAGTTTGACTCTTAATAATCCCTGCCTAGAGTGATGTCTTGAGCCTCATCAAGGCTTACAACAATGGTTGTTTTAGAATTGGGTTCATTTTTGCCACTCACTTCTTCTGAACATTCACTTTCCACATGCTACTCATTTGGAACATTGTCAACCGCAACATTGATGGAATGTTAGGGTACAGAAGTTGTTAACTCTATAGGCTCTACTTGATTAAGAGAATCCTAAGAAAATTCCTTTATTGCATTTTGTGTCAAACTTTTCTAAATTTTTCCTATGCCATAGTATGTAACATTTACTCTCAAAAATGTGAAAGTATTTCACATTTGGTCTATTTCCTTTCTAAAGTTCGTATGGAGTTCTATATATTCTGGGTCTTAAGTAAACCCTATTAATGATATGCAAATAGTGCCCATTGCCTTGCCCCAAAACTACACGACTACATTTTTACTCTACGTCATTGTCCTAGCCATTTTTTAGATAACCCTATTTTTTTGTTTAACTATTCCATTTTTTTAGGAAATGATGAAGGCAAAAAATTCGTGTTTTGTTCCTTCATCACAAAAATTGTCAAGATTAGAGTTCTCAAATTCTTTTCTATGATCACTTCTAATTCAGATAATTGAAAACCCTATTTCATTTGTAAGCTTTTTGCAAAGACTTTTTAAACTTTCAAACATGTTAGGTTTTTCACGCATTAGTTCAATACACGAGTATCTTGAATAGTCATTGACAATTACTACGATATACCTCTTACCCCCTAGACTCTTGGTCCTAGAGAGTCCCATAAGATCCATATGGATCAATACAAAGGGAAGAGATGTGTGAATGTTAGTTATCATATCATTGGTTTCTTTTGGCAGTCCATCAACACTATGCTTCTTAGAAATTTTAGAGAAATTCTTAAAGTTTAAGTGATCGAGGCATTGTGCTATAGTTCGGTTCTGTCAATCTTAATAGGATACTGGTCCAGGGACAATGTCATAGAGGTTATCAGGAGTTCTTTTACCTTCTAATATGAACAATCCCTTTCTGTCATAAATACAATATTTATTTTAAAAAAATCTGACCTCAAAATTTTCATTACAAAATTGATTGATGCTAAGGAGATTACACTTCAAGCCAGCCAAATATAGCACTTCGAAGGCTCCGCAAGTCTAGAATTGCTAATTTGTCCGTTATTGAGAATAGGAGCCTTAGCTCAATCACCGAACATGATTGTCCTATCAGGATGGTCAGTAAGCGACGAAAACATGGACTTATTATCACACGTGCCTAAAGCACCTACTATCAAGGTACCACATTGAAATATTTGAATTTCTAATGCAATATGGACAACCTGACAAGCAAAATTCTTTTTTAATTTTCATATTTGCTATTTTTGATCCATACATTCTTCCCTGGGTTAACCTTCTTGGCCAATTACTTGTTCATTCAGATATCTAATATGATTAACAATACTATTTATCTTTGTACTTTGTTTGTGGTCATATTGAAATTTGTCGTAGAACAATGGGAGCGAATATGCCCAATTTTTCCTCAACCATGGCAGGTAGGTAAAAGTTAGGGCAAGAGTACGCCCTATTAGATTAACTCCTTGCTTGGTTTGTAAAGAGGTTTTTTCTTGCCTTTCTTCTTATGTTATATAAAGTCTGATCATTACTTGTAATTTTCCTGGTCACTCCGTTTGTGTTTGGTTTGTCCAAAACATTGGATATGTTTATCTTTTCTAAGCATTGTGACCTCAATGTGATGGGATTAGATATAATGATATTTCTTTTAGGGATAGAGGTGGATAGAACGAAGACAGTTTTTGAGTTGCCATTTGCTTTTGATACATTTTTTTGTAAATCCCAGACCATTTTCATTTTCAACCGTCTTTCCTAGACCTAACATGTGATCGAGTTTTTTAATTCCACTCCAGAATTTTTCAAATCATTTTTCGTATTTTCAAGGTCCGTTTCAATGGTCTTGATTTTTTTATGTAAAGACGTGTTCAAATTCTCAAGTTCTTGATATTTGATACTAGTAAGATCTAATTTGGTTTTGACTGCTACTCTTTCTTTTTTGGATTTAACCAATTTGTGGTTGAGTAACTTATTTATTTTATTGACTATTAGGCACTCCCTAAACAACTTGTTGTAGGCTTTCTAAAAGATCATCAAATTCATTATCAAATTCATCTTAAGAGGAATGAGACTGATCAGGTAGCTCACTAACATTTTCATTACAACTAATGATAGATGCTCTAAAATGTCATATAGTTTATCTCATCCTCTTTAGAAGATTTTTCGTTATTGTTCTCTTCCGCTTCATAATCATTTAGGGTAGCATTCATAAGTTTTTCTTTTAATCTTTTGAAATTTAGGCACTACGTTCAAATATACCCAAAACTATGACATTAGTGACACTTGATTCATTGAGATTTTTTATTCTTAAAGTCTTCCTCTTCCCTTTTCTGTCTCTTTTTGTTACGTTGTGAGGATGTATTTCCCTTGGCGGTAAAAGTTCCTTTGTTTTCCTTTAAAAACTTTTTGAATTTTTTTTTTTCCGAACAAAGTAAAATCCTCATCACCGAGGGATTCTTCATCAGATTCATTTTCAATTTCTTCCTTAATGGATTTTAGTGCAATGGGTTTATTTTTATTTGATTGTGGCAGTATATGTTCATGGGTTTGTAACGTTCTAACAAGCTCTTCAACTTTTACTTTGTCAATATCCATACTTTCTTCAATAATTGTGACCTTAGGTCTAAATTGCTCAGAAAGCGATCTCATGATTTTACGGACAATCTAATTTTCAAGAATTCTTTCATCAAGATTAAACGTGAAATTTACAATGTCATTTAATTTAGCATAGAATTTATCGAAGGTCTCATATTCTTTCATCTTGGTTTCTTCAAATTTGATAGTAAGTATTTGCAATTCAGAATTCTTAACCATTTTCATTCCTTTGAGGGTGATTTCAAGTATCTCCTATACTTCTTTTGATATTTTACATATGGAGATGCGTTTAAACTCCTTTGGGGTGACTACCATTATAATAGCATACAACCATTTGCTATTCTAGTTGCACACATTTAATCCCTCTTTAGTTCATAAAGACAGGACTTTACGTTTGTTATTGGCTGTATTCCTAGGCGGTGTCCACCTGGATTGAGTACTACCTCACACCCGAACCCATAGATTTTAGGGACAATCTCATGTGAACCTTTCAATATACGTAGTTGTTTCCGTCAAAGTAGAGAGGAATGGACAAAGACTGACTAATATTCATCTAGATAATGGTCAGGGACCAATGTAAGTCTTTAAAACCAATTGAAAAAGATTAGAGGGTCCCTAATCTCAAATAGTTTCGATGCTGTAAACTTACGGAAGAAAATTATTTTAGAATATATAATATACGTAAATATATTCACGTCTAGATGTAAATCAAAATAAATATTAATTGCAAAGTTCTACACCAAAACAAATATGAACAATAAAACAATTAACGCACAAGTTTTGGGATAAAAAGAAACCTCGATAACCACAATTATCAAGTAAAATCCTCCAAACTTTTGCTGTAGCCAATAAAAGTAATGCACTAATAAAGTCAAATTTACAATATAAATGGTACAGACACGTTAAATTTTGGCCAACTTACTCTCGACTTGTAAACCTTACCAAGTAACTTCTTAGATTTGTTTGCAACTGCCGACCCAGACACCTTCCAATCTTCTTATTGATTTTGCTTCACTTGGAGTAAAATTTTCGCATACTATTGGATTTTAGTGTTCATGCCACTTACGTCCAGACAAAGACTTATAGGTTTGGAGATAGTGTGCAACACGATGGAAAATTTTGTTGAGTAAGAAAACCTTAATAGTTTATCAAAAGAAATAAAGGTTTAGTTTTCTCAAATGGTAACTATTCACTTTTAACAAGGAGAGCTTTTGAGATTGCAGTCATTTTACACTTTTCTGGTCCTTACATTAATGAATGGAATTGAGGTATATATAGCAAAGGTTGAAAATTAGGTCAAAAATATGTTGTCGTTCAAAAAGCAGCACCCCGATGCACATGCACCAAATAGGTGTGCTTCAGGCGCGAAGTTTTAGCAAAAGATTCACATCCCAATGCACATCAAACGTGGACATATTGGGTAAAATGTGCTCATGCGTGGCTCGAGCGCACATCAAGCATGCGTATTTTGGGTAAAATGCACTATCGGGCGCACATAAGCATTTGCATTCTGAATACAATATGCATATGCGCTTGTCATGTGCAAGTCAGGCGTAGATTCTAAAAGATGACGCATTTATGAATAATGGACTATGTATTCGACGCTGGTTTTCACCAATACTTGAAAATTCTTTAAAATACCTATTGCACTTTGTTATGGAATATGCCAATACAAAATATTTCTAATAGAATTAATTAATCATAATTAAGTGCGATATATCAATTTGTAGATTATAGGAACCTATTGGAAGGATTTCCTTTTGGATTTTCTACCTATGATAACCGTGAATTTATTCTAAATATATCCATAGTATTGAAAATTAATATAAACTAAATCTAAAAACATAATATTAACATAATCATAGGAAAAGGATAAAGACCCTTTGCTAGACCGTAGGAACCTGTGCAGTGCTAGTAATCTCATTTTAATTCTGAACTAGTCTTTGCCCTATGATCTCTTATTCATGGTATCTCCTCTTAGCTTTGCCTATTGATCCTTTCTTTCCCCCATCTTTTTGTTGCATTGTTTTTTCCTTCATCTACTATGCTTACCACACTTGATCGGTATAGAACGCAATTCTATATGCCTTGTTATAGAAGCCTAAACTCCTCTTATTAATGTCCATGTTTGCTTTTTTCTTTACTAAGTTGCTTCTATAGCATGCATATCTTGAGCAAAATTATGTGCTTGTTATATTATTGGCTATCTATTGTCCCTATTGTGTCACTTGCTTTACGTTTCTTTATCTGATTAATAATCTATTACGATGAATTAACACTTCATATTTGTCACAAACCTGGACCAAAAATAGGTAAAAATAAAAATTGACAATAATTAAATTTCACAAAATAATCTCCCAATCAATGCAACATCCAAACACAATACCCTAATCCGGGTCGGACTTGTCAAAATATCCATACTACCCAATAATGACAATAATAATATACAGTAATATCAACTATCACAAGATCTCTCTGAATTACCTATCCAGATAATGAAATTGGCACAACCTGCTCAAAATGACCGTTAGGAAAAATGACAAATCCAAAACAACTTAAATCCACAATATCAACACAACATGGACCAAAATGCCCTAATCCAAACATCAACTAATCCGAACCACGCCTCTAAATCAACACATTAACATCCATCATTCTTTCAGTTCCAAGGATACATCAAATACCAATACAATCTATTCACAATCTAATAGCCACAAAATATGAATAAAATATCTATTAGCGTCCTCGTTCAAACTCCCTGCAAAGTATCCATAGCCCTCTAATCTGGAAGAATCAGAAAATAATAAAATTATAAGTCGAATACTCAACAAGTATCAGTATATATATATATATACATAACAAAATAGTACGTTCATAATCAGAGCGAATGGGCAAATTGATAAATAGATATCAAATTCATAAGAGCCAAAATCCAAATATCGAATATGACAAATTTGCAGACGTTCAAATGTGCTCTCATTCGCAAAGTGTATAGTCTAAAAGCAAAGGTCAAATAATTCAAATGTATGAAACCAACCAAACTCCAATATCCAAATCTAAATGGCGTCGAAACCTGCAAATCTGAAATCGAAGTCTTGAGTATGCAAATTAATGCAAGTAAAAATATCAAAAATCCAAAATATACTCAAATTGGAGAACCAAAGACCAAAAGATTGACTTTTAGAAAGGGTTACAAGTACTCTTGATAACTTTAGGCCAAATTATTTCTATTTAGATCTATAGACGAGCCATCTACATATTCTCCCCTATAAATAGGAACAAATGTCATTTTCTTTTACCACATGTGAATAATAGGTACAGTCATCAAATCTGTTTGAATATATTAGAACGTCTAAATATGTTAATTTTGTTCAATTCCTTACGATGGTTCTCATAAAATACCAAATTGGGGAGGGTCTCTATAATAAAGTCAAAAACTTTTCCTATTTGGCTCAAAAGTACAAAGTTTTTACTTTGGGAAGTACAAACACAAAACTTTTGAATATAAATACCAAATACAATTACCGATTCGAATACAAAATAGAGCCCAACCTGAAGCACATACTTGGAATACTACACGCAAGGCCCTTATGATTACCCATTTCATTCAAATCTTCAAACTTATCAAATATTCGATAAAATCAAGCAAAAACCTCAAACTAACCGGTAAAACTACATGCATGCATGAAGAATCAAAATAGGGTAAGTGAAAATAACATGCATGTACAATAAAACCTCCAAATATAAGCAAAATTAAAAGAAAATGCAAATATACTAAGAATAGGGCTTAAGGATACTTGTCATTAACATCTGATATAACATATCTAACCAAAAGATACTTCAAGATCCCTCTTTTTCTCTTCCTCTCTCGTCCTTCCCTTTTCTTTCTCTCCCTTCCTCTTCCTTCCTATGTGAAATGCCTAAAAATAGTGCACCAATCTATAATATAGATGAACCGGTGCACAAACGCCACCTCAGACGCCATGTCTAACCCCAATCGTGCACAAGAACCGCCTTAAGTACTTCTAAGGCATGAGCAATCTACCAAAATCACGCTCGAGCGCCGCCTTAGGTGCTCATCAGGCTCTCACCACTCTCTGCCTAAACCCCGCTTGAGCGGCCCAAAAATGCTCCTCAGACACATCCAATCTGTCAAAAGTACATATGAGTGTGTGTTGGACATGCCTTAGGCACCAGGCCTGCATTCTTCTCTGAATTTTCTTTAAATTTATATTACACAATTATATTTAATATATCCAAAATAAACTAAAAATAAACTAATAATATCAAATTAATTAAATTGAGAACCAGGTGTTACAATATTTTAAGTAATTATTAAAATATTCAACGAGAAATAAGTCCTGGAAATTGGCTCAATTGCTTCATTTATTGGGTGACTTTGATGTGTGAACACTGCGTAGAGAACTTTTTTTGGCTTTGTGTGAAAAAATTCGGTGTTGGGACCAAACTCCTTTTGACGAAGCAATATCTTCTTCGCCTCGCAGATAGAAGTTTTGAGGATTCTAAATCATAGGTGTACATGTGTCGTGTGCTTATCTTAATCTCATCCTGTAATCACCTTTATGATAGAGGAAAGTGTTCCATTTATGATGGTCCATATTTATGATGGACCATACTTTATAGCTCCATACTCTGCCTCTTCCTGGAGTTTAGGCTGTAACCCCTATCCTCAGATTAGTGTTTTTTCTTTTGTTTTCTTAGTCTAGAAAATATTAACTTTGCTGCTCTCAGAGTTCTTGAACTATTTAATGCACACGCATTCAGATTTAGCATGCATACTACTAGCTTTTGTAGTTAATTAGATGATTGGGGCCATTGAACTATAGTCATATATTTGTAACATCAAATTGTGGTGTATTTATTTAAAACCGTGAACATGTAAACTTAATTTCATACATTAGAAAGTAGAGCAGAAATCATTTATCATGCAATAAAATTGCTCAAGGTTTGTGTGAGACCATGCAATAAATAGCAGTTCATCCCAAATCAATTTAACATAAGTTGCAGTGATATATAGTTATTGCCCACAAGAGTAAATTCTTGTTGATGAACTTAATCTAGAACTTCAGCAGTCAATCTTACCTCTTAAACACGGTACTCCACCATTAAAATCCCCCTCCTCCCATGCCAAGTGTGGAGCAGTGGGCGAGTTGGCCTCGGTGCAACAAGTGAGGCACATTTAGTGGCTGGATCAGCATGAAAAATGTGCTCAAATATTAGGTAAGGGTCTAGTCTTTTCTTCCTGTGGCATGCTTAGAGAAACAACGCGTTTCATAGCTGATCATGTCGGTCCAATTGCTTGAAAACAGTGTTATTAGGGAAGTATTGTCCTTTGGATCGAGCCCCTTTGATGTTTAATCCAAGGGATGAAGTGGCTTACTTGGAGAGCTCGTTGATGGTGGTGCATGTACATATGGAGGATAAGTACAACGACAATGACTAGTTAGAGAGAGTGATGATAGCACTAAGCATGATCTTGCTGTTTATGTTATATGGGTCTTTGTGAGAGAAATGTCATCATTCATGCTGCTTTGCCTTAATATAGCTGTCTTAAGAGGGCAATGAAAGGAAGCCTCTAAAGTTAAAAGGACTTTTTTGGCAATGGAATGGTGATGCTCTTCTTGGGATTGGGGCTGGGAGGTCAAAATCAACGAAATCTCTACAAAAATAAAAACAAGTTAATTAAGCTACCCAATTTGACGACCATTTATGGCTAATTTCTTTTTCCACCTCTTGTTCTTCACGTTTGCTTTTGATCTTAGTTTCCCTCTGCATTTAGACTTGGCGTAATTAATGACTAGTGCTTTTCCACCTCTGGTTAATTAGTTAGTGCTTTCAACAATAAGGTTTGGTTGGGCATTAAGGATAATTGCTGAATTCTTTTCCAACAATAGGCTGCTCTTCATTGCTTATGTATATCTTGAATTTCAAACCCCCTCCTCCCTCCTCCCCCAACAAAAAAAGGGGAAGAAACTCCTTCCCTATCTTAGCTATCATCCAAAAACAAGGTAAAAAGAGAGAAAAGAAAACAGGGTTTCATACTTTGTTCATCAGCTAGCTTGAGGTATATCTAAATCTAGGCATTGTGAAAGGATTTGGCAATGAATTGCTGAAACTGCAAAATTATCCTTTCACACTATGGAGACATTCTTACTGTCTTTTTCATCTCTTCAAATCTCTAACATCAGGTGGGTAAATATTTTGGATCAAAACAGATGGCAATAGTGTATTAGTGGTTCTCCTTGGAGAAGAGCAACTCATTATTATTTGGGCATTTTGCAAACACTTTCAAAAACTGTGGCTACCATAACAGGGCTTCCTTTCACACTATGGAGACATTCTTACTGTCTTTTTCATCTCTTCAAATCTCTAACATCAGGTGGGTAAATATTTTGGATCAAAACAGATGGCAATAGTATATTAGTGGTTCTCCTTGGAGAAGAGCAACTCATTATTATTTGGGCATTTTGCAAACACTTTCAAAAACTGTGGCTACCATAACAGGGCAGAAAAGCTGCGGCTGCAGCAAAGACAAAGTATCAAGCTTTCCTCAAAGACCAAAGCAATTAATTGTTTATTTTAACCATGAATCTATGATCAGTGAAAACACTACTAGATAGCATTATACAGCAATTTGCCAGATTATATAATTGGACCACCATAAAAAGCCATAGAAATGATGAAACATGGAGGACAATGACCATTACAAATCAGAAAACAGTACTGCAAACAATTTCTTTTGAGACACCCTCAATATAGTGGGTGATATAAGCAACAACGTATATATTCTTAGATGATGAAGCAACATGGTCCTGGAGCATCTAAAATTTTCTTATATACTACACAACCACTGATTTTGTTCTCCCATCCATGCCAGTATAACTATGAGACAAGCATGCTTTATTGTGGAGTTCTGATGTGATCCAATGCACTACTGCTTGCATGAATCCCACCTTTTATCCATTGAATTTTGCATTCTAAAAAAAGAGAAATATCTGCTGCTTGACCCAACAACCCTCATCTACTCAAGGGAAGTTTTGAGGAAAACTTGCTAGCACCTAAGAGTACTAACGTTTCTTTATCAGGTGAGAAAACAAGAGCTGGTTTAGCATCTGCTGGTTGCCAACTTGACAAAAGTTCCATTTGAATCAACAAAGGCAAGTCCATATCTGAGACGCCAATGACAATACCACAAAGATTCCAAGTTCAACAACTGAATGATAAAGATTGGAGCTAACATAATCCCCTCAAACGAAGAAGCATCGAATTTAATAATATTCAAAATATGATATTTAGGATAATCTCTCTTGCTTCCCAACAGATGTTGGAATCTTTAAAGCGGTGGTGAGATTTGCCTCAAATGAATTGTCTTATGCTCTGGATAATCTTGCAAGTTCCTGAATATAGGATAAGCATATCAAAATGGAGAAGGGATATATTATGATGCTGGGGAAAAGCAATAACAATAGCGATAAAAGAAAAGTGGTACCTAAAGCTGGTGGAAAGAGTTTTTGTCTAGTTCAAACACAGGCTTGAATTTGGAGACATGGATGAAGATGCCTGATTAGACACCACATCATGCACCTGCTCTCCGTGAATTTGTGAATGAATGCAAAACCCCATGAAACCATCAGTTACTGATCCAATGGTGGAGAGGGAAGGATGATGTTGCATTGCCTGCACTTTGGGATGACCTGGAAGGTCATCCCATGCACGAACAGACGGATAATAACTGGACTGAAGGGTACCCCTCTGAGAAAATGGTGAACCTTGCCCAAATAAGGCTTGTTGTGGTGATGACATCGGCAGAGAATTGAAAATGAGCCCACCTCCTCTGCCCTCTCCATTGTCACTTCCACTGCCCCACGGCATTAGCCTCGAGAAGCAGCCCATATTGTGCTGCTGATGCTCTGGCCATCCACTAGAATTGTTCTCAAAACCCATGGTGACAGAACCTGAAAAAAGGGTCTGATCTGCTGAATGATTATGGCTTGAGTTTCCTCCTCCTGACTGACCATGAATTAGATTTGTGTCTTGGAAAGTATGCAGAGACAAGCAAAGATCTTGATTCTGGCTGCTCCCTCTTGGAATCATATCGGGTGTGTAGTTCTGAAAACTGATTGAATTAGCTGCTGAGCTGGTGGGAAAGAATGATTTCATTGTATCAGCTATAGATTGTGAATCTAAAGTTGGGGGGGCATAAGAGTCATTGTAACTTGGGCTATCACCCAGATGCCTCTGAAGCTGGATGGCATACCCAGAAGAGTCTGAATGATCTTCCATGGCCATATTGCCTGAACCCATGTTACCATCAACAGCATTGGAGTTGGTATTATTAGGATCAAATGGTGGTAATTCAGCCAACTTATCGATCACAGGCTTTGCCTTCTTGATTAGCCAATCGACGGCTTTGCTGGGTCGGTCATAGCCCAGGCGGTCTTGCACATCATAGAACTGGATGGCAGTGTGAGCAGACAACCGCACTCTCCGATCCCTTGGACCTTTGGCAGTGCATACCTTGCTGTGTCGGTCCTTGCGGCCGGTGGATCGGAGAATGTGTCCTCCTTGAACTTGAACAATCTCTCCTCCAGTGCCCTTCATTCCCTGTTTTCTCTGTTGCTGCTGTTGATGAAATAGTGAAAATTGTTGATGAACACCCTGAACATTAGCAGTTGATTCTATTTGGTGTTGGCTTTCTATCCAGACAATCCAGATTCCCTCCTCCAAAGCCTTTTTGATATTTCACAATTCCTTAAAAGAGCTCACTAGCACTTTATTTTGATGGCTCCACACTTTGTTGCTTTCATCTGCTGCTGCAAAGAAAACTCTGCTACCTGACAGAGTGCAGCTGACTCGATGCTGATCCCAACGAAACAAGTTATTAAACTCTCCAGATTTCTCTGCCCAATAACATTACTAAGATCAAAGCTCATTTTCAGCATAAAAAAAAATGTCACTGTTCACCTATTATCTTTTTTCTGTTTCACTGTTTTTTTTTAAGTGGGTCATGGTGTGCGGGAACAAATAGACGGCCAAAAATGAGAATTTACCGTCTGCTTATGCCCAGTAAAACAG
The DNA here is from genome assembly GCA_025585075.1 of Nepenthes mirabilis. Classification (NCBI taxonomy): domain Eukaryota; kingdom Viridiplantae; phylum Streptophyta; class Magnoliopsida; order Caryophyllales; family Nepenthaceae; genus Nepenthes; species Nepenthes mirabilis. Next base: position 29,808 of record JAODPA010071892.1, read on the forward strand.
GAAAGAAGATAGATGGAAGGCTAGATCGTGCTTATGCAATTTGGAAAATTCTGAGTTTTTGATGTCTTTTGAGAAAATCAAAGAAGGTGGGCAACCTAGAGAAGGGGAGAGGTCCGAAGAAAACCGGGAAAATAATTTGCAAAAAAAAAAAAAAAAAAAATCCTACCTTAGCATAGGAGAGCTGCTGCTGATGCTTCTGTAGAGGTGGCAGGGATGCTCAGGCAGGAGCTTAAAAAAAATCATTTTCATGGTTGCCCCACAAAGGGTTCATCTTTGTGGTTGAATTTGTTGTCTGGTTTCTGCTCCTGATTTCTGCTTCTGATACAAGTATATGTAGTACTTTCTGCATCTCATTTCATTCAGTTTCTAGTTGAATTTGTTGGCAATGAACCATGATTCGCCATCATGGTTGAGACAGGATAGTTAACAAGATTGGTCCCCTCCCCCTCACCCCAGGGGCCCAGACCCCGACCTTGACCCGGACCCAGACCCACTCTGCATTTGCAGCATCAATGATAATGTATAACTGCTTTTTCTTGCACAAGTATCTGTACTTTTCTGTAGCTTTTGCTCATTTTCCACAAAACAAAGGACGAATCTCTTTTGATTGCACCCCATCTTTCAAAGCCTTTGTATTCAAAGAGTGTACCCCATCTACTCCCTCTTTCAAAGCTAAAATTATGTTTAATTGCGTCTCTGAAAATTAAACTCTATCTTGTTGGTTTGGTTTCAACAACCAAGATTAACTCCGGTGTTATTAAGTTGAGTGGTTTCATTCCCCATCTAATTTTAAA
>JAODPA010071903.1:0-30598 GCA_025585075.1 Nepenthes mirabilis
TATCAAATAATTTAATTAGAGAAAACATAATGATCATTATATTTTATTTGATCACTCGTTTGATCACTCGTTTGAGACAGAGAGAGGGAGAGAGAGTGTGTGTGTGTGGAATACCGTTGCTCTTTTCTTATGCACAATCAATGAATTGGCAGCAGCTGTTATCATCCAATCCAAAATAGCTGCTAAATTCAAATAATTACATTACCCATTTCACTTTTGAATTCTTCTCCCATATACGTTCAACAATCATCTCTAACAAAAAAAAAAAAAAAGCTAAGAAGAATCCCGCCCCTGCATTTCAGAAAGACAATGGCCATCTGCATTCTTCGCAACCACCATTTGTTCACAGACAGATTCAATTTTCTACCGACTGCTTCGGAAGAAGTTGCGATCCCACCGACGAAACAGCCCGTCCATGATATGATGGCCAGATGAGTTTTTTTCGACTGTCAGCAAGGTTTTCGTTCCATCCTCAGAGTCAACCTCTGCAGGCGTCACGATGTTAACTGATGTATCACGATCGGTGCAATCAACTAGACAACCTGATTCAGCAGATGATTTGTTCTCAAATGCAGGTCCCGCAACATCAGCAGGATAAGTTACTGTCTCTGGAGGCGGATTCTCAGATGCTGAGTTTGTAAAACTGGCTGCTGTAGCAGGATTTGGATCTGGGTTAGGAGGTTCACTACTCTCCTTAGTTGAAGGAGCATTCAGATCACCATCTCGTGAGGATGCTGGTTCTTCACTGTGTGAGCGCGTCATTTCCAAATCCTTCAATGATTCCCTTACAGCTTCCATTAACATCTGTAAATATATCAATCATATGGTATCCATAATAGAAGATAAGAAATGATGATATATATAATATGTAGATGTTGCATTAATAAAAGATAAGATGGGGTGATACACCTAAAATAGTTTAGACACTTAAAATATAAACCAAATAAAGTACTTGTCAAAAAAGATGAATTAATCAATATTACAGGACATAAAGGATGAGGTAGATTGATGAAAAATTTATATTGAAGTGATAAAAACAATGTAAAATTACTTCTATTCTAATAAGTTAGTCTACTAAATTGAGTGGAATATTAAAAAAATGGATTCATCTGGCTGAATCTAATTGTTATTAATGTCAGAGGATATAATAGTTGTAGACTTATGAAAACTTAGATTGAGGTAATAAAAAACAATGCAAAATTTCTTCTATTCTCCAAGGTTATTGTACTAAATCAAATGGAATAACGAAAAATTAGATTCGTTCGGCTGAACCTAATTATTGGTAAAGTATGAGGATATAATGGAAGATGTAAATTTAGGAAAACTTAGATTGAGATGATAGAAAATGATGCAGAATTTCTTCTATTCTCAAAGATAAAAAAAGATAAAATAGTGAAATAGTGAAAAAAACGGATTTATCTAGCCAACCCCACTTAGTGGATATGACTTTGTTGTTGTTATCCATGGTAGATGCCACAAAAATATATCAAGTGGTGGAATAGTTCATTCCACAAATGAAACATCAAAAAGCACAGAGAGCCTAATGGTTAATTTGACTCACCCTTTCTTCTTCCTCCAAATCACAAGGGAAATCAGCTGAGTAGTCAAGAGGGTATTCCACATAACAATCGTCTTCTATGGATGCAGGAACTTGGGGGCCATAGGGATGACCATTGGAAAATTCAAAGCTAATCATTCCAGAAGATGACGAAGATGAATCATTTCCAGTTCCATCCTCCTGCATCATATTATTGTGTCAGCTGTGCTCTCTCTTTTTTCCTTTTGAATAGGTTAAATAAATAATACTTAATGAGTTACCGCTGAGTATCAAAGGCATTTCAGTGTATAAAACTCTCACATCATAGAGCGTGTGGCGGGTCAGAAGTATGCAACTTTATCATTATATTGCTGAAATGCTATTTCCGCAGTATGAAACTATCATTTTTAGGTCACAATGGCCACTAACTCATATGCCAAAAAAAAAAAAGAAAAGAAAATGAAAACAAAGGTATGCATAAACCAAGGTACAAAGGAATTAGGGAAACCAGGACATAAGCATTGGAATATGGAGCAATCCCATCCTTTACAAAGGCTTGATCTGGAATGTCAAACAAGACAATATTTCTGCTATTGTTTTTCCTTTTTGGTCAGCTGAAAAAAGACATACAACCTTGGCAAGAATAGCATTCCGCGGAATATATGACTCATGCTTATAGTTTTTTTATGATTTTTTTAAGTTTTATGATTCCATCTTTTTTTATAGGGGATCGTCTAACATAATCATCTGCTTCCGGAAGAAATCGAAGAACTTCTTGGGAATCCTACAAGATCCATTCGTTCTTTTTTCTCTGACAGATGGTCAGAACTTTTTATCCTCTCTAGTTTTTTTTTTTCCTTTTTGTTTCTTTTCCTTTTCTTTTCCCCCTTATTGAGCCTCTCGTGACGGGGTGTGACCAATTGATCCGGGTCTTTACATGCTTTGTGTACGTGGGATGACCAACTTCTATTGGAATCTTAATTTAGTGAAAATTAATTAGATTATGAAATAAAACATAGTCAGATGTCTAAAATATTGGCAAATATATTGAGATAAAATTGTAATATGTAGCTAATTTGACTATAAATCAAGCATATTTTCCTATCAAATCACAATTTAAAAAAGAATGAGCCAAATACGTCCAAAGTCAATATGATCATAAACGGTATCGATATCTTCATCCAGATTCGGATTGACACTATAATGTTGTTGTTGGGTTGGGTTTTTAATCCCTTGCATTTATCTAACAAAATGGAGTACAGTTTGGGTGCACATACCAAAACGGAATTTATCTTTTCAACACTACAATATTTGAATTATAGTTTGTGATGGATAGTACTCAGTTGCAACAATGTCAATCTTTTCACCCACATTGTAGTCCTCGTTCACAGGGGAACCATCTTGCAACAACAAAAAAACGATTTTATAGACAAAATGAACATGGTAATTTCAGAGAAAACGTTGGAAAACTTTTTGAAACCATCGCTCACTAAGCAGCCTGGTAGGAGACCCCACCATGGTGACAAACAAATGGTTCTGAGTGTAAGATGAATTCCATGATAGTCTACAACAAAATACTCGGGAGTCAGGACTTCGAAAAGTCATTTCTGGTGTTGATTAGAATGGAATGTATGTTTAATAAACATTTTACTTGTAAAATAAATACAAGGAATATGATTATTATAGGATCTAGTCTGAAATGGAGAATGTATACCTTCACTTCATGTTGTTTATCCCCGTTTGCAATATCAGGTGGGACCTAAGCAGATTCAAACAAATTAGGGGAACAAACATCCTAAATGTTAAAAATTAAGGCAATACAGCAAAAGTTTTGACGTATCAATGTTTCCAATCTATAAACACTGAATTCAACTATTACATATTCTAAACGCTTCAATTCAAAGCATAACTTATAAAATACGACGTGGCATTAATGGAGAACCTTGCTAAGTGCTCTAGAACATCATACATAAATAAATAATGAGGGAAGCCCAGTGCAAGAAACTCTCTCTATGTGTGCAGTCTAGGGAAGGATTTAACCAGGCCATTATGGATCTATTGTACATGGTTTTAATTTGGCACTAACTGAGCCATAGTTGATGAACTTACTGAGTCAAAGCTCTCACAAGATCTCATTTGCATTCCCTTTCAAGTAAATGGAAGACATGGGATCAGGGGATTATACCGAAGGAAGAGAAGGCTTAAACTTAAAAAAGCAATCCTATATTACATGTAGGAAGAGAGATAGGTGGTTCGGGACATTCTTCAATCAATGTTATGGAACCCTCTGAACGAATGTGATTTAAGATGGTGACCTAGGTGGAATGCCTTGGTAGGCAAATAAGAGGTTATTTCCACGACTCAAATCAATGACCGTCAAATCACACGGCCAAAACTCCACCATTGTATCAAGGCTCTTATTCATCATACATAAATAAATAGTATCTACCAATTACTTACCTCCATCCGACTCATGGGTCTTCTGGAGCGAAGCTGCGCAATGGCATCTTCCGTGCTAGTTGTTGCTGGTCCTGCACTAAATAAAAATCAGTCGAATATACCCCCAGAAAAATCATCGCAGAAAAAAAAAGTCAATATTTTTAACAACACAACACAAGCAACATGGAAAGACTTGAAGAATGAAAACTTATAATAAGGTGTTGAAGCCATGCCTTTAGATAAAGCAACAGACTTGCCATCTGAATATCCTAGCCCATGCAAAGCATTCCAAGTAGCCTGAAGGTGGAGGAATAAATTTTGAGAGATCATGAATTAAAAAGGAGTGGTTCCCAACCAAACCTATACTAGACCTAGGATTGAAGGGGGCAACCCCCCCGGGTACCCCATGACCCTCAACCCTTGTCTTTATGTTATATAATTAAAAAATCATGAAATAAGTTTCTTTTGAAATATTAAAATATCAAAATATTCATATAGTAAAAAAAAACTCAAAAATATAAGTATTATCATAAAATTTTTAATTTAAAAATATATATATATATATATAGGAAGGAACATTGATGAAAATCCAACGGTCCAAGGAGCCATGGGGTTGCCCTCATGATTCCACTAGACCTATTGCTATCAGATTTACCTTATCAATGTAATCATGCATTGTGTCCAAAAAGGTTCCATCAAGCCCATCATCTGGAGGTTGTAAAACATTGTTGAAAAATATACTTATAGAATCAAAGTAGAATTGTGGCCGCGGAGAGTTGTGATCCCCCTCGAATTTGATGATATTCTTGTCTCCCTGTGAGATCTCACATCAAAACACAGGCTGATGCAGACAAGTCAAGGATCAACAAAAGTAAACTCAAGTGTAGGCTTGGCATAAAACGGCAAATGTCTGCAGGGGCAGTTCCACTATTACTACAGAATCAAGGGGCAGTTTCACAATTCAACACATTTCCAGCTATTAACAACTTTAAAGACGTATTTCATAGGGTGATTTTGAAATCATTAGAATATTAGTGATTCCTCACTTGAGACTTGATGAAAATATCGGTATCGAACATATTAGACAATACGTATAAATATTGGATACATCAGAAAAAAAATTTAGAATCATAAATTAACAGGATAATATCTAACTGTTGGGTTCCAATATCCCGAGGCCCATAAAGCACAGCCCAAGAGGACAGACACAAAGCCCAAGAGGTCAAGAGGGCTAAGCTGACCGAGACCTTATTTTAGCACAAAAAGCTCGAGGACATCAGACGCTCCTATAGGCCTAGATTGACCCGAGAGGTCGATGTTTGACGTAACAGCCTGAGGACATTTCACGATGAACCAAAAATCCTTCACTGATCAAGAGTGCAGTTGACGTCCGAGAACTATCTTTTTCAGTGAGTCCGCGGACTTGTGAGAGGGGCAGATACGCAGCTTAAGGACAATGACCATTTCAGGGACGGCCGAGAGCGCCAGCTCAGAGACTTCACTGTTATTAAGGAGTACGCAACCTCTGCGACACGCCGCCTCCGCAATTAATAATGACGCTCAGGGCATGTCTTGTCCTTTCGAGACTGACATCAAGGGCCAGCACGCCTGACAGAGTAAGGCCCAATCAGTGGCGCCGGTAGCTGGCCTCCTTGCAGACGCCAGCGTGCCTGACACAGCCTGGCCCAATCAGCAGAGTAGGTGAACAGCCTCCCAACATGTACCAACAGCCACGTGGGCTTCTCTTAAGGGAAAAATCTCCCACTACAAATACCCAACCAGGACACTGAAAAAAGGACCGGAAAAAATTCTAAAAGAAGACTGAGAAAGAAAGAAAGAATAATCTTCAAACTTGTAGTTCTTCCACCCATAGTGAAGTATTCTCCAGGCATTGAGCCTCGTGGTTTTTCCTCCTCATTCAAGAGGAGGCTTTCCACGTAAATCCCGGTGTGTTTTTCTCTCTCTCTCTTTCTTCATCTTTCCACGCTCAAATATTTGTATTGCACCGGTTCCGTCCGCTGCGGAACTCCGGCAGGTGCGTGGCGTCACCACACATCGTCGTTGTACGGAAGCCGGAATCTGGAACGCAACACTAACGATATATCACGATATGTCGCCAATATGGTAACATATCGCGATATTATCACTGTATTGAAAAATATCAGCATAAAGGAAGACTGATACCGATATATAACGGCTAATATTTTCATCTATAGTTGAGAGTCAAGCATTGAGTTAACAAAGGAAGTTAGAAATCCACCCAGTATGTTGAGTCTAAGATTAATTATTCACAAGGATTCTATCCAAAGGTTTGTACACTATTGTTTGATATTAACAATGATTAGCATATTATTCCAGGAGTTACTGCTCCAAATTTGGCAACACTGATTTCGTAAGTGCTGTTGGGGGATTTCTCAGAAACCTTGGGAAGATTTTCGGCCATTTTTTTTGTACTCAAGTCTCTTCTCCATGACAAGGAAAGGCCTTTTCTAGAATAGTGTCCATAACCGTTTTTTTTCAGCATATGACAACTTTGTCAAGGCTTTGAATTTTTACCCTCAGAACTCCATTCATTGAATAATCCAATTAAACTTCTCAAACCACAATTCACAATAAGTTCTACCCTAACTGTCTTCAGTTTAATCTGATCTACAGACTTGAAAGGAGTTCCAGACCCTAGCCTGCTTTCCTACATTACAAGCATAGCACAGTGAACTCACTTCCGTACTTCAATAAAAGAATAAAGAGATTGATTGTGAAGGCAATTAATTCAGGATCAAAATTTGCTAATGGTAAAGCAACTATTATAGGTAATGGAAATATGTGCATGAAGATAAACTGATGAAGCAATAACAATTTTGCTACAATTCCTAACAGAAAAGAATTTCTTTCTTCTTTTTTCCTTTTTCTTTTCTTTTGGGTAGGTAAGAAAGGGAGAGGAAAGGTGGTAAGACTTGAATCCAGGTAAATGAGTGGCCAGCCAGCAGGCTAGCCTTGAATTCCACATTGATAGTGAAAGTTCACAAGCCTTTGACAGTCAACATGAAGTCAGCCAGTGACACTGTTCCTAAACCTTGTCAAAAATTTAAAATTAGGGTAGAAGTTTACCACATAAGCATCAAATATACGTTCAGAGTGGTGGGGTTGTATGAAATCATCATCAATGGCATGCCCTAGCAGCACTGGAACAAAGCACGACTTTGACACCTGTTATTTGAAAATGAAAGGGAGAAATCGTCATTTTCAAAAACAACAATCACCAATGGTTACATAAGCCTAAGGAAAGGGGGGGACACATATGAATAGATTTATATAGACATCTTAATAGATTAGATAGCTTCCTAGTGCAAGAATGGATATGCAGCAATGGCATTTCCCTCTCTTTCTCCTTCAGGTTTAAGTCTATACTTGAGAAAACCATCTCCACTCCACATGCATGCAGCAGAACACAATTTCTTTCTGAACACATGAACTTCTTTCTGGTAAAAGTATTTTAGCTCACACATATAACAATGGGGCCAAGGAGGGTTGCCTTGGCGCAACCGGTAGATTTGTCACTGTATCACATGATGGTCACAAGTTCAAGTCATAAAAAAGCCTCATACATTATGTAAAGTAAGATTGAGTACTATAGACCCAAAGTGGTCCAACAATTCCTCGGTTCATGCGCATTGCAGGAGCCTTATGCACGAGTTACGGTTTTTATCTAACAATAGGCCCATCCGATAACATTTCATCCAAAAACTTAATTCAATCATCCAGCAGTCGCTGAGCCATTCCTTCTCTCATCTAAGACCCATATAAAGTGAAACAAAAGGTTGCTGTTCAATTGGATGAGAATATTGGGAAATAACATTAAAAGGTAATATCATCATGCTTACTAGCAACATTATCTCATCAGCAAGATAGATGAGATACAATGTTTCTTTCAAGCATCCAAGGATCAGTAACTGATGAAATACAAGCACACAAATTGCAAATTTCATAGTTTACTATGTTCACTTAGAAATAAATTCTTAGATTTTGTATTGCAGAGAATACTTCAATGAGTGAATGAATAAAAATGAAATGGATATGGGCAGAAACATATAAGATTGCACAACCGAAATTCATGGCAGTTACACCACAGCAGATAAAGCATAAAATACGGGGTGAAAATCAACCTTAATGGTGTTCAGGTCCATTATGTCAAAATTTGCCTTTTTCTGGATAGCTCTACGCATGTACTGGATTGCAAATTTCACCTGTAACAGAAAATACATAGGATGTTGACTTGGTAGGATCTTGCCACAATAGTGAACAATTATAATCTAAGAGTAATGCAACATTATCCAAGATAATATGATCCCAACTTAATTTCAAACAATTAATGACTTGTACAATGTGGACTAAAAACATTTGTTATTTATCAAAAAATGGACACTGGACACGTGAATTCTGGTGTACCAGTGATGTTCACAGATCATTATAATGGCAGTTCTAAAAGGCATGAAATACAAATCATTTTTGTACCACCAACAACCTCAATTTCTGGTGTGTCATCTCAACTAAAGCATTCGAGTGTGAGTTCAATGATTACAAACAAAAAACCTTGATCTGACAGCTTCTTTTGATTGAATCAGGGCCAAGTTACTAAAGTCTGAAGCATCTACCAGGGTTGAGAAGAACTACATGCATTGCCCAATCACAATTATTGCCTGTTTGTTGTTTGGACAGGCATGCCAAAGTTCTAAGTTTGTCGTCAAGTATCCTTCGATCAGTTTGCATGGACCAATCATTGATTCCAAAAGTTTTTACAAAAATTTGGGTGGATTATGGAGTTCTGAGTTCCAAGTTCTGCGCGGTGTGGCTGCTTTGATTTGCTGGTTTTGTGTGAGGTTGGTTCCCATTTTCATTAAAATTTGTTTTGCTATCCTTCATTATATCTGAAATCCATGATAACAGTAACAATGCTGCCCCTAAATCTGCTGGAAATGTCATTGTTGAGACTAGCAGAAGCTTGAAAACTGCACTTTGTAATAACCCATCCCTTTAAATCATCCCTATGAAAGTGCTTGGGACTAAACTTTGTCTTTCCTGGCCTGGGTCTTGCATATTGTTTATCAAAGCCTGTGGATTGCCTGGGTAAGTGGGTATACCAATAGTACAAGGAAAATGGCTGCTTTTTATTGATTCATTATTTGAACAATGGAAAACTGAAAACTATTTAGTTATGCCATGGTTGAATAATTCCATGATTCCAACAATTGCCAAAGGATCACATCTTCAATCAGCCCCAAATCCTCTCCAGGTATAAGTTTATTCTTCCATCTTTTGGACTCAAATTTCAGGACCTTAACCTTCCCGTTAGGAAAGGAGGGTGGTCATGTACTCAATATCCTATTTCTAACTTTATTTCCCATATCTAAGATATTTCTAAATATACCTACAAGGAAAATGGAGACCTAAACATGAAATTAGATGTATAATATTATGTCCTAGCAAAGTCATACAACATTTCAAGAAAAAGCTCATTGTCTAATGTTACAATGTGCATGATAATATAAACTTTTATAATGAGTATCAAGTTACAATGCAACAATATTAATGTTGCAATAATGCTCAGCTTCACTTTAGGGTTGCTCTAAACTTAAGGTTACAAATTCAAACAACAAAAACAACCTCTCCACAAAGTTAGGGTAAGGCTATGCAAATCTAACCCTAACTAAACCACAAAATGCAGGAAACCTTATACACTGGGTCAACCCATTAATGCTCAGCTCCATGAATACAAACTATACCTGGTCAAAATCAGACGTTCGACCAATCCATTCAGACTTGCCCAAAATTTTATAGGACATGGTCAAGATATCTGAGTATTCTGGATGGATATTACAAAAGAATACACCCGGTTAATTTTTTGGATAGGTACAATCACAAGTGAAAATAACCGGTTAGATTCGGCCCGGCCAAATTATTAATTTTTGTAAATAAAATTTTATTATTTAAGATAAATACCAAGTTTTTAGGAACTCATCTCAATAAATCACATTATTATTTAATTAATAACTTTTTTATTTAATNTTAATCAAAAATATAAAATTTTTTTGTTTATATTTTTAGGCATTTTATCATAAATGTGAATTTTTAATAAAAATACTAAAAAAATAAAACAATCTATCAACTAATCCAATTTTGATTATTAACGCCATGATTATGGATTTTTTTTTTTTTGCTCTAGTAATTGGTCCAAACTCAAACCATCTCGGCTTAGAAGTTATAAATTTTCATATAAACCTGACCCATGTTCAGATGGAACCTAATTTTGATCAAATCTAATCCAAACGAACAATTAAATAGAGAATTAACCTAGAGGAAAGAATAATTCTTGGAAATCCTAATTTGACTTCATATGAAGATTTGTCACGACGTTTTTATCAAGCGATAATTTAAAAATTTCTAACATGCAATTAAATACTTGAAAATCAAATATTCTATGATAAGATAAATTTTGGCAAGGACACAAATACGCTCCCTTAGGACCAGTGTCCTGAGCATAAACCTGGGGGGATGTTTTGTCCTGAACATGCTATAATCCGAGGAGCAAATGTGTTTTAAAAAGTAAGCAATTGAGTAATCATACAAAATATGCAAGAACTTAACGACCACAAACAAAAAAATTTCACTTACAGTAAACTTGGGTAGTCGCACTTTATAAGCATCCACAAGTTCCATCATCAAGTCAACCAAATCAGAGAAGGGACTGTCGAGAACCATACCCGCGATTGAAGGATCATCAGCTCCATACATTAGACTATAGCAGCAGTTTATAAGATTAGTTGACACATCACTGAGAAATAAAGGCAGCATCCAGAGAAAGTAATTGCTACAAGGTCAACTGCCTTCAAAGTGCGTGGAGCACTTATTTGTAGAATGAGCTGACAATAATACCCTTTTTGCAAGAAAAAATAGAGATGGGATGAAAAGGGCAAGATTGGGTGGAATCGGATGATTAATCCAAGAAACTGAATGGCGCATTAGATAATAAAGACAATCATTTCTCAAGATGACTTAGCTACATGCAGCAGAGATAGATGGCAGTGTCAGTCTGGAAGAAATGTGTAACCTAATTCAGCTTAAGGTGTGCAGACACAAGGACATCGAGAAGTGATAAAAAAAATTCCATGGCCCAAAACATGTTATATTCCCTAATAGACAAACAAATGATTAATCCAGCAATCTTTGAAGTTTCAGGGGAATGGTGGTTGAACTTTCTCACACTTCCCAATATATACTTACTCACATAACATAGAAATGAGAGAATTCTCGATCTTATGTCCATTTTAAGCATTACTATTGATCATATTGATTACAGTAAATTGTCATCCTGATTCCATTTGTTTCTGTTATCAGAATAACACTATCAAATAGATTTTATCCAGCTTTGTATAGCCCATCAAGAGAGCTCTTATGTCACCAATTGTTAGAAAGCTGTTCTTGAAATAAATAATGCCACAGAGCATGAGCAGCTTCAGTTCAGCTAAACTAACATGCTAGTTGGGATTCACTCAGTCGCTCTGGATGAACCAAAAAGACACAAGAACTTTCAAAGTATGTTCCCTTCCAAAATATATGGAAGACAGGATAGCCAATTATTTTAGTGAAGCAGAATCACTCCACTTGTTTCAAGTGAGAGGTCTATCATTATTCCTCCTCCATCCACTATTGGCCACCTACTCACCTACCAACAAAAATGAGTAAAGAAGGGATTCTAGAAGCTCTATTTAGAGGGGCTTCCTTTACAAGGGAATAGTTCCAGAGATTATCCATATCACTAGGTTCTTATTACTTGTACTGGGCAGTGAGCAACATGAGAGGTCTAGTTTTGCAATGTTTGATGTTCAATACAAGATTTTCTTTACAAATTGGGGTTCAGGTCACTTAGTTGAGTTTTTATGCCTCAACAAAAAGGTTAGGCAAGCAGTTTTTTTTTTCCCCTGGGATGAAGAGAACACCATCAAGGATACATACACTGTTCTTTTAAAAAGAATGAAGCTGAAGGGTACATGCTAGTTTTTCTGCCTGTTTCAGTTTTTTTCTGATGCATTAAACTCATACAGCCCTTTACACCTCTGTTTTGCATAAATACTCCAAAAAAAAAAAAAAAATCCCAATTGTTTCAAATTTTCTATTTTTTGAATTGAATATTACAGAATCTCTGTGAATATGATCAAACCATAAAAAGAGACATATTTAAAGGCAAAATCTGAAGTGCATGTCATTTGTTAACAAATTTAAGTTATAATACAAACTCAAAATTCTTTTGAGTATTATACTTCTTTCATTGTTTAGATGAACTGACTTCTTATAGGATTTTCATCCTCAAGAATTGAAATATCTGATACCAAATGAATTTGCAAGGTAACCATCAACAAAGGAAAAATAGATTTGTTGAATTAGGGACGCGCAATAAGACAAAAGCTCCCAAGATTTTCTAGTTTTTGCATTCAAAAGGGAGGAAATATACTGGGATAGTGAAGAGGGGGGGGGGGGGAGACAACCTGGTGACAGCACCCATTGAGCGGCCCCACAAGCCAATCATAGATACATTTCCATCTGCCCGAAGATAGTGTACGACAGCCCTCAGGTCATCTTTCTGGAAATTCAACCAGAGTTTCATGCATGTGTTAGCAATTGATACCATGAGATCCAAAGTAATTAAGGCCTTGCATTTTGTGAGGAGAAGCATAAGCCATGAAGAAGCGCTGGGCAAGTTTTCTAATTAGCAGTTCACCAAATATGCTACATACTTCAGTAAGTCTCATTTCACGTATTAAACAAAGCCAGAAACCCTGATTATCTTCAAGGAGTGAACATCAATTGCACGTATTTACTCAAACAATGCATTAAATGAAGCATATTTCCGTGGAAGAAAACATTGAGCTGCTTACTTCATTCCAACCCAAAGTAACATGCTCTCCCCCAGAAAGTCCAGATCCTGAAAAGTCAAGAGTGAAAACCGTAATGTTCAACCGCAGCAGTATTATAGCAGCTTCACTGGCATCTGTCCTGCACCCACTGGAATGCAAATCAAGATAAAATACATGTTAGCAAACATGAATTCAACAAAAGCAAATGTAATCATGAAAACCCAAAAGATAAAGAAGCTTATTCCAAAAGGAAGATCTGCATCTAGAAGAGAGGTCTAACCATGCACAGTCGCACACAAATGAATCAAAATTGAATCCAAGCCCCTACCATTGAGAAGGACAGAATCAACAGCTTAAGAACAAGGCTGCAGATCTGGATTAAGTTTAAAAGCAAATGTATTATCTGACACTAGAATCTGAGCAAGGCACAAACCCAAGGATCACAAAAAAATACATAATTGTGAAAGCTCTACTTCCAAATAATTCTAGAGGACAACCAGTCAATAGATTGTGATGTAGGAGTCTACTTTGTCAAGGCTCTTGAGATGTCCTCATTTCTCTTTTCAGCCTATAGCTTTCCAATTGAAGACTCTAAAAAAGTAATCCTAGAAACTCTTAAACATAGCTCCTTTCCCCACCCTTCATTGGAAAATGATGCTAGCTTCATTATCACCTCTCACATTCATCCAACATCTTCCAACTACAACCTTGAAAAACACTTCTAACTAATTTCTACTTCACTAGGACTCATTTTATTCTAAATTAATCATGAATAACTATATAAGTATCTTTCACTTCTATATTTGTGTTTAACGACATGTACCAGTATAAAATATTATTAGAATCAAAAAAATTTTTGCAAATTATAAATTGACAGGCAAATATTGCAATATATAATCGATAAGAAAACATAATAATAATTTTGTCATGATATTGGAGGTTGATACTGTTGTATCAAATATCTTCCAACCATTCATTTCATGATTCTAAGCTTTTTGATAAGTATAAGAATAAGAAGAGATGAGAAAGCCCATACTAGGGTTAGTTATATTCACATATATAAATAGGGCCATATACATATATCAAAAATACGAAACTATCATTATAAAGAAATATTCTTTGGTATAACCTAAAGCATATTCTAAGATTATAATCTAACAAACATTCTATTACTAACATATATTTTCATACTCCCCCTTAAGCAGAAATATAGATATTAATCATACTTGCTACAAATATACATAACTCCAACTCTAGCTAAAGATTTGGTGAAAAGATCGACAAGCTAATCTCCAATCCTTATATAACGGATATGAATTAAGTCCTGCTAGATTTTTTTTCAAGAACATAGAAATAATCTAGCTCAATATGTTTTATGTGTTTGTGAAATACTAAATTCAATGTAATATGGATGGTTGCTTACAAAAAAGGCCCAAAATTTTTACACCCAAGTAAATCAAGTAATTGATGAATTCACGTCACTTCACAGGTAAAATGTGTCAACACATAATATTATGATTCCGCACTTGACCTAGTTACAACATTTTATTTTTTACTCTTACATGACATAATGTTATCTCCAATAAACGCACAATAATCGGTAGCAGAGATTTTATCATACAATGATCTAGCCTAATCAGCATCACAAAAACCCTCAACTTAAGTATGACCACAATTATTGTACAAGTATCATCCTGTGTACCCTCAAAATATCTCATAATACGCATTATAACCTGTCAATAATGAATATGAGTAGACAAAAATTGGCGTACAATACTAGTTAAGAAAACAATATTTGAATAAGTCACAACAAGATAATTGAGTTTATCAACTAGTCATAGTTACCTTTTTAGTTCAGCAAAGGCATTCCCATAATCTGGTAATAATTTAATTTTTGGATCCATAAGAAAATCACAAGATTTTGAATTCAATATATTAGTCTCTCAAAGAAAGTCTGCTGTGTACTTTCTTTATAAAAGGAAGATTCCACGAAAACATCTAACAACCTCAATGTCAAGAAAATAACTCAAATTCCCAAAATCTTTGGTCTAACACTAATTTTGAGAAATAATTTTAGATTTGTCATGCCAATACTATCGTTCCCAATAATGACGATATTATCAACATACACAATAAGAATAATATACCCAATACTAGAATGATAATAGAATATAGAGTGATTACTATCACAATGAAAGAGCTTAAGTTTAAATACAACTTCATTGAATCTGCCAAATCACACTCGTGAGAACTATTTCAAACCATATAAAGATTACGTCAAATGAACCTAAAAGTTACTCCAAATAAAACTCCTCCTGAAGATTACTATGCAAGAAGGTATTCTTGATATCTAATTGATATAAAAACTAGTGATGAGTAAAGGCCAATGAAATGAGAAGCCTAAAAAAATTAACTTAGCGACAGGAAAAAAGGCATTAGGATAATCCATTATATGTTTGAGTATACCCTTTAACCATTAGACGAGCTTTTAGCTGAGCTAAAAAAAACCATTCTGATTGATTTTCACTGTGTAAACACTTTACACACGATGAGTTTATTTCCTAGAGGCAAAAAGACAAGCTCCTATGTATGATTATGCTCAAGTGCAGCTATTTCTTCCTCCATAGTGCCCACCAACCAAAATGCGAAATAGCCTCGGACATAGATCGATATATATTAATAGAGTCCAATGCAAACACAAAATCCCGCTGCAAAGACGTAACACTAACATAAGATAATGTAGCAGGCAATAGATGCTGAGCACAACCCTTCCATAATACAACCGGAATGTTTAAATCAATTCCCTGATCAAAAACAATATTATCTATAGTCAGAATAATTAGATCAATAGTTCTTGGCATGAGATCCACCCCCGAAGAAGAACCAAACACCCAATGAAAGCCACGGACATATGTCTAACTGACCGGAAGAGGAGGCACATGTGATAGGAGTGGAAGAAATAAACCTTATAAACAATATCATATCTAAGAATATCATCTTTAGGAGGAACACTCAACGATGGACTCATTGAAAACACATCGGGATAAAAACATATAGAATCATGAAATGTGACATCAAAAGATATCAAAAAATTTCCTAACTCTAGAGAGAAGCACCAATACCCTTCTAAGTACGAGGATATCTAAGAAAAATACAACACAAAAACATAGGATCAAACTTGGTCACCTTTAGTCAAATATCATGTACATAATATAAACAATTGAAAATCTTCATGGGAGAAAATATAGTGGCTTGCCGAAAAATAATACATAATAAGAAATCTCACCTAGAAGAACAGCAAATAGCATCCGATTATAAAGATAGCACGTTGCCAATACTACATCACTCCAAAGTAAATGTAGAATAAGAGAACTCAAGCAATCTCCATCAAATTCCAATTCTTCCTATCAGCCACTCTGTTCCGTTGGGGTGTATCGAGAAAAGATGACTCATAAAAAATCCCATGTTAGGATAGAAACAAGGAAAAAGATGCAAAAAAAAAATATTCATGATTATTGTCACTTCACAAAGTGTGTATAGGATTATGGAATTGAGTTTTTATTTCAACATAAAATGCACAGAAAATGGAGCATAATTTAGAACGATTCTTTATCAAGTATAATTAGATAACTCATGAATAATTGTCAACAAAGGTAACAAAAAAACAAAGTCCAATTTTGGACGAAACTGGACATGATCCCCAAACATCCGACCGTATTAACTCAAAAGGGTTAGAGGCACATGGATTTACTCGAGGGGAATATAGCCTACGATAGTGTTTGGCAAACTAATAACTCACAAAACAATATAGTAATGGGTTTCAAAGTTGTACCTAACTTTTTTAGACTAGAAAGGAATGAATGATCTAATCTACAATGACGACCAAAAGACATCGAAGTGGCACTAGAACAGATAATAAGATTGGAGTCTACAACGAACAAATAGAAGCCTCCTAAGTCACGACGGTCTCTACCAATAACCCTTGTATTAAGATCTTGAAACTCGCAGTGAGTAGAAAAGAATATTGCATAAAAATTATGTTATTAAATAAACTTACTAATTAATAGTAGATTAAACAAAAAATTCGACAAGTAAATAACAAATGAGAGATGCAAAATCCGTGTCAAAAAAAGCAGATACAATAGCCTCAACATTTGCAAAAGAGCCATAAGCCATAGTAACATTGGAAACAATTGAGCATTATCTATGATCTGATAAGATACCTATGAACACAGTCATATGATCAGAGGCACCAAGTTAATGACCCAAATCCAAGAAGATGCTGAGAAACAAGTGATATGGTTATTGGATTGAACAAGAGTAGTAATAATATGTTTAGGAGTTGTAATAGACCTCCTATGTAATTGCTAGCGCTTATTTCATGTATAACCAACTTTACCACAATGGAAACAAACCATTCTTCTATAACCGATTTTACCATCAAAATAAGTAGCCATAATAACTAATTAACATGACTATTTCCAAAGAAGAACAAACTAATCGAAATGTTAATATTGTCCCAAAAAAAATATAGCCAGACGAAACCGTAACTAATAGGCAGAAACTAGAGCACAATATACTGAACTGTAGCACGAATACTATGGCAAGAATACAAACTGTATATTTATTTGCTACAAACTATAGCACGAATAAAATCGAAGCATAAACAAAGAAAAGTAATAAACAACTCACCAAAATCTCAAAGAAAGAACTAACTCAGCCTGTAAGTTCAAGAAATAGTGGAAAAGAATGCCCCAATTGGGAGAATCGCTCAAAGAACCCTAGAATTAGGGTTTTTTGCGGCAAACCAAAAATCCGATTGGCGTATCAAATGTGCATAAAACAAACAATTGCTTTGGGGCTTTAAATGGTGGGTGCAAGATCCATCATCTACAAAAAATAAAAAATAAAAAATTACTGGCGGCTGGGGCTACTAGGGTCTTGGAAGTAACTCTCTTTAATACCATGTAAGAATAAGAAGAGATGAGAAATTCTTGTATTAGGATTAGTTATACTCATATGTATATATAAGGTTATGTACATATACTAAAAATACCAAACTATTCTTATAAAAGGAATATTCTTCATCATATTCTAAAATTATATTCTGACAAATATTCTAATACTAACAAACATTCTATCAAGAAGGAAATTTGAGACCTCACGAGCAGTAGCTCTAATGAATTACTACAGCCACCCCCCAAAAGCTCACCAACCTTTGGCAAGTAGCAACACATTTTCCAAAGCCACGACACT
The DNA here is from genome assembly GCA_025585075.1 of Nepenthes mirabilis. Taxonomy (NCBI): domain Eukaryota; kingdom Viridiplantae; phylum Streptophyta; class Magnoliopsida; order Caryophyllales; family Nepenthaceae; genus Nepenthes; species Nepenthes mirabilis. Next base: position 18,142 of record JAODPA010071903.1, read on the forward strand.
GATAGAGTTATATAAATTCACCAAACTTAAGTTGTGACATTTAACACAATAAGAGAATTTCAACGAATTAAGAGTTGCAGTGATAAGAATTATTAACAAAAACAACACTGAGGAGAGAGACTTGGTTACCATCACATTCACAGGCCAACGCACAGCATTGAAGTTCAAATCTAATTACCACACTGGTATCCAGAAAGCGATCAAGAACAATATCAATCTAAATGGTTCCAGTGAGAGGAAAACCTCCCAAATTATCATTATGTTTTTTACTATCTATAAGGTGTATTTGAATAAGCAAGAATATCTGAGCAGTAAGGAATTTTTTTGTGTTCAAATAAGCTTATCTTTGGCCGACCACTAGCTTTTTATTGGAACGCCTTTACCAGATGCTCACTGAGATTCAAGAGCTTTACTTCCATAATACTGTCTTGTATAGCATTTTATTTAACATTTCCTTTAAGAAGACTTTCGTCCTCTTATTCTGTATATCTTAAGCACAAAAAAGATCTGCTTTTCCACTGATGAGGACTTCTCCAAGTTTTATGCACAAAAAGAACTACTTTTCCACTGATGAGAACTTCACTGAGTTGGTTAAAGCTGAAGCCCTTTGACCAAAAGGTCTCAGGTGTAAGTCTCCCCGCCCCCAACTTATAAAATGATTCTGCTTTTCTACAAAAGAGACAATTAATAAAAACTCTCCTATCAGCCTATGCAGTATTTTTTTTCCACATAAAGATGCTGGAGGCAACCAATTCAGAGAAAAACGTCTTTTTCCTCCCACTGTTCTTCCGAAAGAAGCAATGGTGTCAACCTTGGTATGTAGATCAAAAACCTACTCCTTCGTTGAGTTGGAGACCACACTTGCAACAGATTCCTCTGACCAAGGGCCATGACATGATTCTCTGAAGACTTGGAATCTCTTAACAAACAGGCCTATGAAGTCACCATTTAATTCATCTGATCTACAGTAATCTTGCTAAAGCAACATTCAGACTGCCAAACACTTCTAATCGAAGAACCCAGCAATCTGTCCACTGCACTCGAGACCATCATCCCTGCCACATTTGCTGAGGAACCATGCATGATGTAGATGAAGGCCTCACTATGTTCTTTGTTTAACATCCTGACCTCCTTGTGCTGGCCTAGGCTATCTGATTGTGCGACTTAAAAGAGCTGAGCTGATTAATCTGATTGGCATAGATTTTTTCTGTAGGATCAAAGCTAGCAAGCTAGGATGGAAGTATGGCCATTTGAATATTGACACTTCTAGACTTCAGTGCTCATCAAACATGACTCTTCATATAGTTGGATTGACATTGATGAAAATATTAGTATGCATTTCAGTCACGGCTAAATCAATATCAGACATATTAGATAATATATAACGGTATCAAATATATCATATGGAAAAATATTTCTAAAACTTTTAAGCTGACATCGCCATATCAACTAATATATCGGCTATGAATATCAACCGATATCTTACAATATTGTTATAGTATCGAAAAATAACGGCATCGGAGGACCCAATATCGTTACATACCAACCACTATTTATAATATTGGCTGATATTTTTATCAATGGTTGGATAGCAACTTAGGCATAATTCTGTAAACAGCGGCAACAATGTATTTGAATAAAAGCTTTAACATCTTTTGTTAGCTAATCCAGGAAGACACATAAAAATAGCATTCTAGCTTTTTTTTCTCAAAATCAGCAAGTCCATGGAAGAAGTAGAAAAAATTTATAATATCTTCTCTCAACACGTGCGAATAAATGTATATGAAGGGCAACTTGAAACCATCCAGACCAGTGGACATATTTCTCACAAAACCTGAATCTGCAGCCCATCTCTCCTCTTCTATAATGGATCTTCCACCCAGAACACTCCAATATACCATATCTTCCCATATATTCTAGGGCATAGCAACGATGGCATATTTTTATAATGTTTAACACAAAATTTACTCATTTCACAAGTTTCATAAAAAAGAAAAATACCATTGTACCATAGCCTCCCCTATATGTCAGGGCATAACAGCCATGGTACTTTTTATAATGCTTAACACAAAACTTGCTCATTTAATAAGTTTTGTAAAATAGAAGCCATTATAAAAAGCATCTTTGTGAGGATATGGCATATGCTAATTTTTTTACATGACTATATTCAAGCACTTTACAAGCTACCGCAATAAAGCATTGACATGTATATTTCTTCCTACCAGGAAAACAACTGTCAACTATACTCAACCATAAGATCACATGTTTTATTCTACTAAAAGTCATGCCAGCCAAATACCCATCAAGAAAGAGTGTCCATGTAGTGTGTTACAATATATCAAATCCAATCAACCAATTATTCTAACTAACCTGTTACCATGACAGTATATTACACATGGCAATGCCTTCCCTTCTGGAATTACAATAGGCACATAGTGACTGCATTGAAGAACATCTCCCCTTTTGTTTTCAATCTGCAAATATTCAAACTTTTAGTTTCATTCTAATGCAGAAGAAAAGCCAAAAATTAAAGTTATTGGGCACCACTCAGCCACGCGCATTAGTAGTATAACTAGAGAGGGAAAAAAGTAACTGAAGCACTAGTATGAGGAATTGGTTAATGCTAGAGATAAATTAGGACATCCACACAGAATCAGGTCATACATTCATTTTTCAGAAAGCTTTCAAACAGAAACAAAAAAAAGGATCTGATCATAAACAACTTCAAACAAATAAAAAAAACTACCTTTTTTACCAATAAAAAAAAGAGTTTCACAGATGAGATGCCAAGATGACATCAACCAAATACAAAAAAAAGATAAAAATTAAAAGCCACAAGAAAGTCGTAGAATATTACTACTAGAAGTCCTTGAAAAAATCTGAAAAGGATGCAGAAGAGTGAAGTTACTGTCCTAAACTCCAGACTAACATCAACTTAATCCACTCAGAAGACAACTCCCAAGAGGATTTTTTGGCATTCGAAAAAACGCTATTATTTCTGTCTTCTAAAATGACCCAAATAACAGACAAAAGGATACATCTGAACTCTCAAGACTTTAACCAAATCTCAAAACCACTTTCCAACAACGCTTCAATAACAGAAGTAAATCTCAAAACCAAACCACCCAAATCCACAGGTGCTTCAGAATCTCCCTTCTAATCAAATGGAACTTAAAAGAATCACCACATCTATCAAAAGAAAGTTCTTCAAGGGAACCTCAATCTTCTTGGCTACCGAAGAACGTGTGGGGAATGTACCAATTAAATAATAGGTAAAGCCAACAAAATTTTTTTAAGAATTCCAAGTGCCACCTTTAGATATGTATAGCTTTTTCCAAGCACCAACGCTTCATCCAGATTTTGAAACCATAGGCTTACCAATTAAGTCATATTTCTGCTATGAAACAAGGAAGAGACCCAAACATGCAATAGGGAAAAAACCCCCTTGCGAACATGGAAAGACAGACTAGTGAATAGACATTCACAACATCTTCCACGCAAATCAAATTTGACATATTCAATTTGACCTTCAACTGCAGTAGGCTTTCAAAGCAAACAAGATGCATCTTAAATTCAACAAATTACTTTCACAAGCATCATAAAAGAAGATGTTGCCATTTTAAAAAACTACGTGGGAAAGCACCGACAGGAGATCATTCACCCTACCCACAAGAAGAGCCAAAATTAAACCCATATCAAGTGCTTTCCAAGTAAATCAGTTCAACCCACATCAGAATTGAATAAAAGAGGCAAAGGTGGATCACCTCACCTAAGCCTTTGAGAGGAGCCAAAAAAGCTACAAGATTCTCCAATTAATAATAACAAAAAAATTAGCTTTCGAGACGCATCTTTTCACCCAGCCACTCCATTTTACCACAAACCATTTTATTCATCAAATAGTAATATTAATTAAGATAATCATAAGCTTTCTAGATGTCAAGCTTTCAAACCAATCCCCTTTTAGCAGATATCTAACAAAAAATCAACACACAAAAAATCAACGCGCACACACAATAGCAATAAGGGACACATCAAGAATTTGTTTACTCCTAATAAACCCCATTTGGGATTCCAAGGCAAGCTGGCCCACAAAAACCTTTAAATGAGATGCCAACACATTGACTAAAAGTTTATAAATGGCCCCCAAAAGACTAACAAGTCTCAAATGTTTAATGTCCTTCACTTCAATTACTTAAGGAATTGACGCAATAAATGCAGCCTTAAGGAAGAGACAAATTTACCAGGAAAGTGGAAGTTTTTGAAAAAGCTCAACAAATTCATCCTAACCACATCCTGACAATATTGAAGAAAGCCAATATAAATCCATCTGACCCGAGGGCTTATCACTAGCCAAATCATTTGAAGCTACCTTGATTTCTTTGTCAAAGAACTCTCTTTCCAGCCACAAACTAGATTCCAGAGAGAGAGAGTCCACATATAGATCATCAATCAGTGGCCTCACATGTGTATGCTGCTAAACAAATTTTCATGACAAGTACTAACTGCTTCATCAATATCATTCTGATCACTAAGCAACCAACCTTCACTTCCAACATACCGATATTGTTGAATATTCTGTGTATTGGATACTCAGTGAAAAGATATAGCATTTTTGCCCTTCCTTCTACCACAATGCTCTGGATGTTTGTAGTGCTGAAATATCTCCTTCTGAAATAACAATTCTTCAATTTCCTTATCAAGCTACCCGATCTCATTATTTTCATGTGGATTCAAAACACCAGCAGACCCTTCTCCAGAAGCAGCCGAGATTCCACAAATGCAGCATTTTTGTTTGTAGACATGTTCCCCAAATTCATGACATTACACTCCTTCAGATCTCCTTAAAGCACTTCAACTTGGAAGCCAAAACATAACTTGGGGAACCATGAACAGCAAAACCAGACCACCACTCCTGAGAAGATCAAGGAAACCCTATTTTTAAATTTTAAACAGCTTCATCTACAAGAGATGATCTAAGTATCCAGAAACATCAGCAAGTGACCTAACTGAAATGACTTAAGAAACCCCGGAAAAAGTTCAATAAAATGGACACAGCAAAAACAACAGCCAATTTGAATTCCATCAGGGTGCAGCTATCCTTGCAGATAATTTGGGATGGGATTTACAATAGCTAGATGTTAAGAGTGCATTTCTCCTCAGGACAAAAAAGAGGAAGTGTACATATAAAGGTCCCTCCTGGTTTTTCTAGTCTACAAATAGAAGGTCCCTCCTGGTTTTCCCAGTCTACCAATAGAAGGTCCCCCCTTGAATGGACTCAAACAATCTATCTGAGTTGACAGATTTACTATGGCTGAGATTACTAAAGGATACTTGCTAGATAATGCAGGCTGCTCTTTACTAGAAGAGAGGCATGCTAGGTGACAAACTTGTGAATTCTTCTATGGAAGCCAATTATTGTTTGAGAATTGGCGATGGTGAAAAAGTGATAAGAAGCAAATACCAAAGATTTGTTGGGAGGTTGATTTAACTTTCTTCTACATGGCAAGACATCACCTATGCCATCAGTGCAGTTAGTCAGTTTATGCATGATCCTAGCAAGTCCCATTGGATTCAATATGTCACGTCTTGAGGTCATCAAAATACGCTCTTGGAAAGACTGTTATTTCCAAATCATGATCACTGGAAAGTTGAAGCTTATATGAATGTTGATTGGACCAAGTCACCAGGCGACAGAAGATACACATCTAAATATTGCAAATCTCTAGGTGGAAAACTTGTTCCTAAGATAATTAGCTATCTTTATGTTACAGTAAGAAGAGTAATCATGGGTCAACGTAAAGTCTTAGCCTAATAAGAGTTTCATTTTCCCAGTATTTGTGGCTAGATCGGTGCAAAAGCATAATATACTTTCATGAAGTAGCCCACAGGGGTTTTGATCTCCTACGGCTCAAGAAATTGATGTGTGATTTAGGCATATGTCTTGTAATAGGCTCCTTCTGTTGCACTGTGACAGCAAGGCAGCAGTGACCATTCTCAAAGTCCAATTCCACATGACAGAACAAAACATATCAAGAAAAAAGATCACAAAAGCAAATTGTTTTTTCATTCATATGAACCTTTGAAAAAAATGGAGGTTAGAGGAAACCCTAATATTCTGATACCATGTGATTAGGGTTAATATCAATGTGGGAAGTGAAGGAGAAAATCCCTCCTTCCCCTTTCTCTTCATTATATTGAATAACATATTATTAAAATAAAGGAAATATTTACATAAATGAAGAAAACAAAATAAAAAAGAATAATCCCCCATTGATTTACGCCAATCACAATCTTAAATATTCTGCTTATTACCGTAACAATAAATAAGGTGATGCATCAAGAGAAAAAGGAGGATAATCTGTTGATTAATTTGATAGCACGCCCGTGAGATGATAGCGGCACTTTGGACCTTTGGGGTGTTTCTTTTGCCCTCTTAGTTTTTGCTCTGAAAATTACTTGGGTTGGAGGAGGGACATTATATGCTCCCAATCTGAGATATCTCTTCAATTTTTCCTAGATTACACTATGTGATTGACTTGAGCTGATTGGGTGGAAATTTCATGGTTCTTCGTCAGAGGTTCATTTGATTGTATACTCGATCCTCTCATACCAAAATTCTGTCTCTTTTTCATTATTGTGGATGTCGTTGGATGTGTTGCACAAATCACAGTTATCTTGGGATTTGTATCATTAATTGTGGTTGCACAAATCACAGTGGTCCTGATATTTGGGTTGCAGCTAGTTTGTGAAGAGTTGCAGATGGAGGATTTAGGCAGTAGAACCTGATACAGGATTCCAGAAATGCGGCTGTTTTCACATTCTTACTCAAGAACCCTAATTTTCTTTGTGTCTTCACATTGCCACCACAATTGCTACGATTGCCAAGCAATTGCCATCTAATGGAACATCATGAGTTAGATACGAAACCTATTCCAACTTAAATAGCCCAACATACAACTCAACCTGGATAAAGTCATCAAAAGAACAGTGTCACAGACACAGTCTTTTCTTTGGGACAATTAACAAAAAGCATCACAAAAATGAACCTAGAACTATGAGTAACTAATACACCATGGAATAGTTGATCTAGCTCACTTCAAAATGACACCCAAGATCAAGGATTATTCTCAAATGTCAAGACATTTGACAATTAAATTATGCAGTAATTTAATTGCACCAGATGCAGAAACATAAGTTAGTCATTTGCTTTCTGTGATTTTAATGAGCCAGAATGAGCCTTAAATGCAGATGACCAACTACTCCCACAAGAAAGCAATTTTGCTTAATAGAACAATTCAATCAACTCATATCAACAGAGAACTCATAACTAAATAAGAGGGACAAAGTCAAGATTAAAAAACCCTTCTATATACTTGCACTAAAATCTTACCTCTATGTCCTTCCTCTGGTACCATTTCCCATTTAGCATGAATTCTTGAGCTAGTAAGTCATGTTCTGGATTGTATTCAGCTCTGCAACCCAAATTGAATTAAAATCCCTCATACTGACATCAAATTTTCATATCTTTGCAACTAAAAATTGGCCAATATACCTATAAGATGGAAAGAATGCAACTATAAATATGAATATATCAACACATGCATGTGAGTATACTCTCCAGTGTTTGCTATCCTTGACTGCCTAATGAATTTTACCTAGATAACCAGGCAAGCAAGGTCCATACTTAAACATCAAAAGAACACTTGTGTTCATACCAAAAGTTTATGTTTGTATTTCTCTCTTCGCTTATTGTTGGATCTTATGTATTTCAACAACAGTTGCATTACTATCAGCTAAAAAAGAACCTCTTGAAAAATGTAGTACATGAGTGTGTGCACTATGTCAACCTCTAATGATCTAAAAAAGAGGAATGGAGATAGGATATCTGGGTCAGCATGCACACATAGTCATAACATTATTCATGTAGGTGGATGATGCTTCTAATAGTAATATGCTTGTTGTCATCGACTCCTCTTTCTGTCTCCCTCTGTGTGGGCAATGTGCTTCTTGTCGGCAATTTGTATCTTCCATTGAAAATGACTAGACATCTCACAATAAGCTAAGTTTGCATAAACCTAGGCACACCATTATGAATGCATCTTCTGTTTAAATGTGAGGTTATCATATAAGCAACCAAATTTACATAAACTGAAGTTGAAATTTGAAGGATTTTTTAGTTACTTTGACGTCACTCCCTTGGTAGGGTGAGATTTTTCAAAAAGAAGATAGTATCAGATGACTAGCCAATGACAGAAAATAGAGATGCCAAAGTTCTTCAAATAGCAGGAAAACAACCCTATTGGCCAATTCCCAATAATCAGACCGAACAGTCCCCTTGGATCTCTATAACAAACACTAAAATACATTCCCGGCATAGTAGAGAAAGCCCATAGTGAAATTTCTTTAAAATTCTAACACTAACTAGTGGAAAAATACTCAAATCAATTGACTCAACATCTAACGAGCTAAATGCATAACATCCCTTAAATGGGGGATGTTCAGATGTAAACTACTTGGTCAAAAGATCACAGATCATGAACATTAGAAATGGGTGATTAATCCTCATCTATTATCTATACCACCAAAAAAATCAATCGAAAAATGGGAACAAAAAAAACTGAACCCAACTACTCAAATGACCCGCAAACACCAAATTCGGTAATCAAACTGAATCCAGAACGTAGATGAGTTACCTGGGGGGTCGAATTATGAAGTTGACGAGTTGTTCCATAGATTCAAACGGGTGACCTCTTCCTCTCCCGCCCCCTCCCCGCTCTCTCTCTCTCAACTTGATATAAATTACACTTCAATCACTAATTCCGTATAATGAAATATAATCAACGATTACAAGAAAGAAAACGGAATGAATCCTGGACTTCCGCCATAGACAATTTTGCGACTCTCTTCTAAATGGAAAGGGATAAAATATAACTGCCCTTGTCGTGTTCAAGTTGCGTTTCTTTCCTTCTAGGCATCAACTTGCATTAATAAAATAATGTTCGACTCACATCGCAGCTCAAAAAAAATTTTGGATTTTAATAATTTTTTTAAATTTAAATTTTTTTAGTAAATTGCTACCAAATTTTAATTAAAAGATTTTTTAGTCATTCTATTAAAAAACAAACTTAAACTGCCCTATCCTCTTTCTTCTCTAAAATTTAGAATTCATTGTTTGGAGCTCACATGTATTTAAAGTTTAGAATCTCTGAAAACTAAAGGTAGTATTTAGGCTTTGATGGGCACCAAAAGTTAGAAATTGACCAGTAATTTCCAATTGAGCAAGCCTTCTAATCTGAATTCTACACATTACAAAACCAAAATAAAATATCAAAATACGGGATTTGTTTTTCAATTCAATTCTAGTGCTTAAGTTATAATTCAACTACTTAAATTAGATAGCAAGTAAAAAAAAATGAGAAAGGAAAGACTTATTGAGACAAACTCTTACCTGGGATGTTTTTAATAAGAGTATATTATCTGAATAATAAGGTCATTGTCTTTTAATTTAGGTTTTAGTAATATGAAAATAAAAGTCTAAATAAGTATTTAGCAATAAATTGCTAAAAATGTTGAAGCAAAAGATGTTGTAGCAGTTTTTTACTTTGAGCAAAAGGTGCCTACTTTTGTGCTAAGGAGCTTGCATTTGTAAAATATTAGTAGAATATTAGACCTATTTTGATGATGATTCTGTGGTTGTTTATCCCTTCAATTGGCTCAATGCAATTATTAAATAAACACTCCTCTCTCATTACTAAAATTGATTCATTATTTGAGTGTTAACTTAGTCACCATGATTATTTTGTGTAAATAAAGTCTTTAAAATGCAAATTATAATTTGTGGGTATAACAAGCTTCTTTAATATAAAAAATTTTATATGAGTATCTAATTAGTATGTAGCCTACCAGTTAACAATTACTTTGTTAACTCTAGTCAACATGAGTTAATTTTATCGGATTGATTAAACTAATAATTCATTTATCTTTTAAAAAGTCTATTCTAATAGTATGGTTTATTAGATAGGCAGATTTTTAATTATCTATATCTTAAAAACATAATCGTCTTAACGATGCAGTTTTTTAAAACCTATAGCATGATAATCTACTTGCTTTCCAAATTATCTTCAGCACTCAAGTCAAGAGCACATTACTCAAACTAGAGGCGCAAGCAAGAAAAATGGTGGAGAAACGCTTTGGAGACAAACTCTTGTCTTGAGATAGTTTTGTAAAGATTATATCATCTAGATAATAAGCTTATTACCTTTTATTCGAGCGTTAGTGGCACGGAATTTATATCTAAATAAGTATTTAGCAATAGATTACTAAATATGTAAAAGTAAAAGATGTCACAATAACTATTCAATAACTATTTAGCAATAGTAAAAAAAAAAGTCATTTTTTGTGCTAAGGGGCTTATATTTGTATAGCATTGGACCAATTTAGAGGACGATTCAATAACTATTCATATCTTTATTTAACTTAATTTGGTTATTGAATAATCACTTTTCTCTAATTACTTAGATTGATAAGTTATTTGAGTATTTATTTAGCCCTCACAATCATTCCAAGCAAATAAGGTCTTTTAGATGCATAATTATGACTAACAGGTGTAACGTGTCATTTTAATATAGAAAACTTTACATAATTATCTAACCTATATGTGGTGTGCCAACTGACAATAATTTTGTTAACTTTGGTCAATAAGGGTTGATTTTATAAATTTATCTTTTAATAAATCTATTATAAGAGTACGATTTTTTAACTAAGTTGATCTCTATCTAACTACTTTTTGACAACTTATTATCTTGATGATCTGGTTCTTCAAAACATGTGGAGTGATAATCTACTTTTCTTTAGCAATGTGATTATTTTGGGCTGGCTATAACATTTGATTCCTTAATTTATATTCACAATATCATAATTTTTATATGTTAGGTAAATATAGAGAATAATTAAATAAAAAATTTATAAAAAATTAAATTTTGATGAATGAGGTTCGATGCCTGATGGCCACAAGAGCTGCACATGTATGTGTTTCAAGCATAATCTCCACACTCAATGTGTGCATAATGGGAGTTGGTGTACATTTAAAGTAGAATCTCTATACCTAATAGGCACATAATAGACGCTTGCATGTGATTTTGGTAAAATGAGTTGTGCTTGTGTATACATGCAATTGGACATTATGCTTGGTACACGCTCGATTGTGCACTCTCATACTAATCTGGGTATTTAAAACCCTTACCTCTGATTTTTGGCATTTCATGCGGAGATGATGAGAGAAAAGTAGAGAAAAGAGAGATAAGATGAGAGAAAATGTGTATAAAAGTAATTTTGAAACTTTTTCACGTCAAATTGAACAAATATTTAATTTAAAACAAGTTCTTTTAAATCCATTTATTAATCTTGATGCGTCCTGGATATAAATTTTGAACAGATTCGGGATGATCCGCTTATCCTGGTTCCGGCACCGTTTTCTGAGTTTGGATCCTGCACACCACTAAAAAGAACAGGAGGTCAGCGTGTCGGGGGGAAGTTATCCCACTGAAAATACTCCGACGCTCAAGTCAGTCAACAGCCTTCGAAAGATCAGAAGGTTTATGAAAACTGAGAATTGAGAAGGAGAGAGAGTGTGTGTGTGTGCGTATTTTTAGATGAAAGAGAGACGATAATGCCTTCTTGAATCTGGAAGGTGGGGAGGCAGTAAACGGCCGTGAGGGACACGTCTGTAGGTCTGAGGTTTTTTGGGTTGCCTGAGTCAGTATTTGCGTAGCAGAAGGCGTCATTGAGAGCGTTTGTCATAGAAAACTTAGGAAACTGAAACGTTTGTAGCAGAAAGTGTTGGTAATCGAAAGCATGTCTGGAACGAGAGTTCCAGGGCTTACTTATGGTTCAGCAGGCGATCCTCCTTCTTTGGAAAGAGTGATCCCTGTATGATTCGTTGGCTTGCTTGCCTTCCAGAATGGATGCCAGTTGCCAAAGGGATTGATACAGTTTCCTTTCATGGCGGTCAGTGACTTTTCAAATTACTCCACAATTTTTACCGTTGGAGCATCTCATTTGGCAGGAGATTGAAAAAATCTGGCGCCTTTCTTATGAGAAAGGCGCCGATTTTGTCAATATCCTTTTTTGGGGATCAGCAGAGATCGTGGGAATTGTTACGAAAGTCATCGCCGGGCGTTTGATAGATCGTAGGCTTGAGTCGGCCTGACCCGTAAAAGCCTTTTTATTTTTGGCCTGTTGTTATAGTAATTTCGGTCAACGTTCGCGTTAACCATTTGCGTGTGTTACCTGTCTTCCGGAGTCCAGACGGTCAACGACGGCGTTGACCGTCTTGGGCCTTTCACGCTTTGGACCTTTGGGCCCTGTTGAGCTGTTTTTACGTTGACTGTTTGGCATACCTTTTGGGCCTCCATTGACCGTGGGCCGGCCCATATTTCGGTGCACCCATCAAATCTAT
>JAODPA010071914.1:0-30594 GCA_025585075.1 Nepenthes mirabilis
ATAAAATATACTTAAATTTAAAATTTACAACCTAAACTTAAACTTACATGCTTGCCTGCTTTGATATTAAGATTATCTGACTTAATCTTTTATTTTTTTGGGTGTTTAGTTGCCAATAGAAATGGAACTCTCAGAAATGTAAATGCATAAAAAAAAAAATTAACAAGGGATAAGTACCTTGCACGCATTAATGTTAGCTTCTTGAACTACTATTGTCACCATGGTGTCCCAACTAAACTACCAAAAGTGGGTTTAATCATTATAGAAATTCAGTGAATATATAATCTTTGAATTATCTCAACAATAGTATGAGTTTATGCATTTTTAGGGAAGCAGGAGAAGCCAAATGGCAAAAAACTCCTCCCATTAGAGTCATTCATAAACTTCAGTAGACATCCAGAGAAGGATTTCTAATACAATATGAGTGTTGACAAATATCAGCTCTTGCTATAGATGTGATTTCAAACAATTTCTATATCGTGGTTATGTTCTACAATTAATTGGGAAATGAGACAATGGAAGAAAGTAAACACATGCTAACTTGAAGTGCGCAAAGGCTAAATGCAAGAGCAACATAGGCTGAAAATAGCAACAAAACTTCATTGCATTGGTCATAGGTGAGCACTTGAATACACATAAAATAAAAGCAAAATACTAGTACAAAGTAAGGTGATTGCCTTCACATAGCTGAAAATTTCTGCATTAATTGCAAAACCATCACTTTCTCGATAGTAAAACTTCATGGCAGTGCGTGCAGACAAATTGTAAGTAGACAACAATGAAATCCTCTTTGGCAAATGAGATGTTTTGTCTCAACTATCAACAAAGTGACAACAAATTATTAAACTTGTCAGAAAAAATAAAGTATTTGATATTTTGAATCCTGAATATTTATTATGCTACATTGTGTGATTTTGCTTGAAATATCAGAATGGTCAGAGTATACATAATTTCCAAGCCAATAACATACAACAACAACATACGAAATTACAATATGACTTTTATGTAAGAGTGAGATAGGTCCAAAGTGTCTTACAGGATAAAACTTCTATTTGAATATTGAGAAGAGGGTGCAAGAGCTAACAATAAAATGTAAAAACAAGATCACTAATGTAGTTGATGTATCTAAAATCTAGATATATGGCCACATCCAAAAATAGTACACAACATCTCCCTAGCACAGTTCAAGTGTCACAATGTTCCTTCCAGGATGTCCCAAATAGAATTTATAAGAACAATTAGTTAACTCAATTTAATCTTATGGACTATTGCTCCTATATTTTTAGGAAGAGCCATATCATAAGGGAAAGTTTACTCCACTATGGTCCAAAAATCATGTATTCAACATGTGAAAACATCCTCTACATCGTGGGCATAAGGTAATGTACATCTAACCCATTCTAAACCCTATGATATGGGAACCTTATGCACTGAGGCCGTAACTATTGCCTAGGACCATAGTACTTGGCTGATAGATTCACATTGTTTCTCAATACGATTAAAGTTAGCATGTAGGGTTGTTATTTCAAATAAGCCATGCTCCCTACCTCAAATTTTCTTTCTAATCCCTTTATGTTAGCATACTTATTCTGTTATGTACTATGGCTAACTGTTCTGACAAGAAGCTACTCATAATCCCTATTGTAACGACTCTGCCACAGATGCCACCTTGGGTTCATCATCACAAAACTGCAACTAGGCTCGTGCAAATCCATATAATGCCTAAAAAGGGAATATTTTAATAGTTTGCTGATTAATTATAATTATACCACCATTCAGCCAGAGATAATCACTAGGTCTAGTGATTCAGTTTTTGCGTTTCCATGCATCACAAATGGGTCTCTAATCATTGGTTTACTCTCTTTGTTTGGCTATTTGTTTGTGGATGATAAAAAGTTCTCATGTGTAGTTCTATTACTATATTTCTCATTAATGATTTCCAGAATGGGGCTGTGGACACCTCGACTTGATCATAAATTACACTAACAAGAATACCATGTAACTTGACTACTATGAACAAGGTTAGAAAATGAGTGCTTGGTTAGTCTATCAACCACTACCAGGATTGTACCCTTCCCATTAGACCTTAGTCAAACTTCAATAAAATCCATAGACACAGGACTCCATGGGTATAGAGGAACAAGCAACGGTTGAAATAAGTCTGAATAAGCCTTTCTCTCACTCTTGTTTCTTTGGCAAATGCCAAAGGATAGAACTAATTCTTCTATGTATTGGATAAGCTTAGGCCAGTGGAAGAATTGGTACGCTCTTTCATAGGTAGATGCAATACCCGAGTGACCACTATAACTAGACTCACGAACAACTAACGGTAGCTTCAACCTTAATTCTGTAGCAGCCCTAATACAATCTTTTCTTGTATTTCATCAACCACTATATATTTGTGTTTGATTTCTTTTTATAAAGTCCTATATTTTATTGAATCTCACTTTGTTCATATACATTGTAGAACCAAGTTGCAAACCTAATGAGTCTTCGCCATGGAAAGACCATGGTAGACATGGCTTCATTTGCATAGGCAACAGCCCATTGAGTCTTCCTTGAGCCAATGATGGAATCGATGAAAGTTTTCAAATACTGATTTGTACCCCTTAACAAATATCTCTTCATTTTCAATGTGTAAATCCTAACTTGAAAAATCAAAAAAAGTAACCTTTAATAATATCCATTATATAGGTAAACTATGTTACTTGAACTTAGTAAAAGTGCTAGATATTGGCTATTTATATATGTATTCCCCCATTTGAGAATGATTTTCTGTTCACTTGACTCACATTAATATGACAAAAGCAAAGAGGGTAAAAAAATATAGGAATCAGTTCGAATAGTAGTAGTAGTAACCAGATTAGGAAAGTCACTATATTCAACAACTAAACCACCTAAATTCACATGATTAATTATGAACAGTTCTAAAATCATACTAGGACATTGGTTGTAGCTCTATTTTTCTTGGAATCAATAGTTACAGGACTTGACACTGTTGCAACCTTAACATAGTTTAATTGGTAATAAGATGTTTGTGAATCTCTATAACTCAATTTTGTGATCCAACTTTAGAAAATTCAGCAATAACTCTACTACAGCGTGATAACATTATTGTCACTAGACAAAACATTCAAATACAATGATATGAGTTTTATATATTCTAGTAAATCTTATCTTATAAGGCACAAACTAAACATCAAAAACTAAGAAAAAATACAATTATATTATATGGAGGAAAAACAGATACTATAACAAAAACATGCACAGCAACTTAGCAAGATATCATATGCTGCAATTAGATCAATTTTTAAGTATTCATGAATGAGATGCTTTAGTTTCTCCATCATTCCATTCCATTTAGAGTCTCAACTCCCATAAAAAGATAATCACATGACTCTTATGGAGAAATAGAAAAGTAAAAATACAACACAAGAAGCCATAAACTGAATCCTAGTTTGGGCTGGGTTAACTAAACAAGTTTTCTTCATGACATCTACACCGAAGACCAGGCCTCCTATAATAATGTATATCAGAAACTATAAACTTTGTATAGGTTTTTAGTTGGGCAATCACACCAAGTTGGACCTTGGGCCCTAAAGGAAATGCACAGTATTGACGTTTCCACCAAATGCAATAAGGATGGGGTAGGCCAATGGGGATTTTGCCCATTGTACCCTTTAATAGATAGAGGAATCCAAACATAAAATAGGTTTGGAGTGGGACGAGGACTCTCCATCTTAAAGATGGGCTGGGTAATTGATGCAAATATTAACGTGATAGCTGGTAATATGTTTTTCAAAGATATGTAATATTGTACTTTCAAAATCATCCAGAAATACATTAATCTTAATTTGTTTAACCATACAAATATACATACTACTACTTATAATAACTATCATATGAATCTTACCTGCAGTTGTGGAAAATCCTCTTTAAGAAGAAACTATATGAAGCGAGGAACAACTCCGGATTGTATAACTTTTTCAATTGAGGGCTTTGTTCTATGAAGTAATGCAATACAAAGTACCAACATGAGTTGCACTATTTTGCATATAATTCACATATATAGGATAAAAAAGAGCATCAGATCATGTCAATTGTCAATACCGATTGAATAAAGTTTAAGAAACTGAGTAGTTGCCTCCAACTACATTTGAACATTATCAGAATAAGCACCAGCAACCATAGCAGGCAACCTTGAAAGCTGTACAAATTTCAGGTGTTTCACCTGTGAAGAAGTGCAGAATGCTCATCATATGACATATATAGTTCATATTGTTCGGCAAAAGCATTTCTTAGACAGATTGTGACGGACCGTATTTTTCGTCAAAATTCAGTAGAGTTTCATCTATAATACACCCGTCAAATTAATACAAAACCTGTACAAATCTCCTACACAATAAACCAAATACATCCAAATGACTCCATCATCCAACAACACACGACATTCATAAACACAACAAACCACACACGATCCAAAGCCACAATTAACAACATGTGGCATCGACGTCATAACTTTGAGTATGACGTCAGCTCAGATAAGATCCCACTAGATACATAATTAAATCATATAAACCAATGGAAGAATCTATATCTATCAAATACAGCACAAGCTAGACTATATATACAATATCATCATCATCGGTATACATGACCATTAAAAAAAATAATACAATATACTCTAACAAGATACAAAATCATAGATCTAAGCCTTCAAACTATGATCCAAGATCTTAATGCCTGGTCGACTTCTAATCCTTTATCCCGTCTTATCGGATATAAGTCTGTATTCATCTAGAGACAAAAAAGTAGTAAGGGTGATCTAAAAGCTCAACAAGTGCAATATAAATAAAGATAAAGTGCAGTATAAACAAATGGGATATGGAAATAGATAGGAACATGATATAGAATGCATAACATGGAATGTGAGCAAATGCATTCCCAGACTATGAGTAACTTTTCATATTTTATCTTTTTTTTTCTTGGGGATTTCATATTATGCATAAATTCCTTTTATATTTGCGGACTAGGGTTAGTAGGTGGTACTAGCTAATGATATAAGAGAATGAGAAAAGGAATGTGTATGCTCCTACATATTCTAAGGCGTAACCCACGCCATTAAACACTCCGTGATGAGCGGTATATCTATAATCCCAATATACGGGGCCATCACATATACCCTATGTCCCTCGGGGCCCAGAAATAATCTTCGTTCTTCAACAATAATATCCTAATGCGTGCCAAGGATATTACCGTTCCAATAAGCTGCCAGGATACGCAACCAGGATAATCATTGAGTCTCCGTTGTAATATACATGGCATGTCAGGGGATACTATCCTCTAAACATAAATCTGTGATCTTGGTTTCATGATTTCTTAATCTTTGGAGGAAAGTCCATCAAAGTTCTTTCACATAGTTTCACACCGAGAGAACGAATCATTCACATAACAAATTATGGTATTTCCTCTGTATTCTTACATGTCATGCTTAATTCTAATACACAGATACGAATTATTATTTCTTGTGGGTTCACGTCTTCATACGACTTTACACATGTGCATAATTCAATATAATGCTTTCGAGCAATTCAGGGACTTCTTACCACATTGGCCAAACGCAATTTTGGAGTTTTTGAACGATAATTCCTTCACAAATACACATAATGTAATTTTTGAAATATATAATTGAGAAGATACGATTCCATATGATTGAATACCACTTAAACAAGATGGGATCATGTAAAAGTTTCAATTAATTTCGGATGAACAGTGCCAACGCACCGGTTAGGGCTCCTAGACGCGCCAAATAGATCAAAACTTGGAAATCGATCACCCTACAAATAGATATTCATATTTAAGGCATGGGAAAAATCATAATTAAAGCCCAATCATGCATTATACTTGAAATAGTTGGTTAAACGTGGTCCAGGCGCATCTTAGGGTTCTGGCGAACGGATTTTTACATAAAACTATTAAATTAGATATCCAATCGGTAAATTAACATATACAAGACATGGGTATTAATATTCTAGTCTTAAATTAGCCGAAAATCCCAAAAATTGGAGCCCAAAATATCCAACCGTAGGGTTAGGGTTTCGGTGTAAAACCAGT
The DNA here is from genome assembly GCA_025585075.1 of Nepenthes mirabilis. Taxonomy (NCBI): domain Eukaryota; kingdom Viridiplantae; phylum Streptophyta; class Magnoliopsida; order Caryophyllales; family Nepenthaceae; genus Nepenthes; species Nepenthes mirabilis. The sequence goes on from JAODPA010071914.1 coordinate 6,115, forward strand.
CAAAATATACAAATTTAGACATAAAATTCATATATATGCATACTAGTGTCATGAGTATCACAATTTTGTATATGGGTCAGGTATCAGGATAAAAATACCTAAAGGGGATCAAACAAAAATAAAAAAGAATAAAAGAAAAAGGTATGAGTACACTTGTCTCGACCTGATCTATGATTTCTCCAACTAGCTCGAAACCGGAATCGAACTCAAGAGCCTTCATTTTGATCATTCTCTCTCCGCACTTTGAGCTCTCTCCCTCTCTTTCTATTTCCCCATGTGAAACTGACTGGCAGAACCCGCATGCGGCTTTATACGCATACTGGTGCTCGAGCACCATTCGTAGCACCTCATGGGCGCGGGTGAGCTGGACCTGGCGTTCAAGCGTGCGGCCAGCGCCCCTCGGGCGCACATATGCTGGAACCGACACTCGAGCTCGAGCATGCGTCGGGCACGAGTCAAGCCCGGTGTCGACCTGCAGCATGCCAGCTTCGCACACGCGTCATCCAAGACCCGTTTTATCTCTTCTAACCTAATATTTTATATCATTGGATCCTAATGTTGATTATCTTACCTTAATAAGTTATGATTATCATGAATTAAAACCTAAATCTTATTTAAGGACTAGCTTTTCAAAGTTTACAATACCGGTTTCCGATTTGGTCAATTTCGGGTCTTTGGGCCTCGATCCAATTTCTTCAATGATCTAGGGCCTCAATTTACTTATTTAATTTAATTATACCTAATTACCATATCTTGAAAATGGGTACCTTGCAACTCTCCTATACTTATAAAAATTTCATCCTCAAAATTTAATAAACCTCAAAACTTGCAACCGGGGAAAATCATTTTAGATTTCTACTTCATATCCTTGAAGAAAAGATCTTTCCTAGAGAACTTATCCCCAAGAATCACTCTACTCCCTAATACCTAATGCTTCATATTTAGATCTAGATAGGAACATATCATATGACAAACTCCTAATTTCCCAGAAAGGCTCAATTCGACTATGTGCATACTTCCTCAACCCTCGATACAAGGAAGACATCATGATAGTCTACCAAAATTATAGACAACCAAAATTATCAGCTATTTCCTCGATATGATTCGAAACCTCAGGCAACTTATGAACTCATACTTCAGTTCATCTTGAGCATAAAAAATGACTGTTCATCTAGATCTTCGATCTTATTCTAATATCTCTAAGTCATGGATCACACGCCACCGCTGTGCTTCACTGATTGACCACTTGTACATTAGAATCACTTACAATCCTTGTCCAATAATTACATCAGACATTTAGGCTACACAATTGTTATAGAACCAAGAAAATGCCAAAGATATCAACACCACCAAGGTAAGGTCTTTAATCCTCAAGTCACGATTAACTTAGAAAATACGATTAAGACGATCACCCAAAAATTCGACACAGCCTCAAAATCACTATCTAAGCCCCGAATTTAACTACCCGGCAACTTATTATCCCGTTGGTATACCAACGAGTCAACATAATGGACCCACATGCATTACCCACAAGCTAATCTACAATTATTCCAACTTTCAAAGTCATTACCGTTCTAATAACCCCGAAGAAAAATTACAAGGACTTCATATCTCTTAAATAGGTTATCCATTTGCGCTAATGCAAGATCATGTCCTTGGCATGACATGATTACTCAAGCCTTAGGATTAGCTAGACAGTAACTTCACCCATAATCAAAATCTATAAACCCTCAAAATAATGACCCTCATTGCTGACTTCAAACTATGGTTGAGGTAATTCCGATCATGGGTTTCTCTCCCGCTTAATCAAAAGGGCAATCACCCACAACTAAGGTAAGAAAAGCATAATTCCAAATTTTTTTTTCCTCAAAGCATCACATGCTACAACAATTTACTTGATCCATCAGGGATCAACCCAAATGACATGATCAACAATTACCATTCAAACCTAGAAGGTTATTCCCTCATACCTTACTTCTGATAGGTGCTGATTGCTTCTAAGTCAAGGTTCTGTGAATATTGCAAAACTTTAAGGAGCACTTAACGGACATTCTCCTGAATTCACCTAGACTCAAGAGAAACGTGCGCTTTCGGGACATCAATTAATCCTTTCCAAATGAGCCATCGCTCAAATCCCTACAGGACCATATTCGTGCTACCGAAGAATTCACATGGCCAATACGACCTCTTCTCTTACCAAAACTCACACTTTGACTCAATCAAGCACACGGCTAACAGCCTTCTTAATCCATGATACGGCTCTCAAACAAGGTTTACACTCCCTATGAGTCTTTGAGTTCCTTGATGAGGCTATCACAACACTGACCCAAATATGCCAAAAAAATTCAACCCATAAAATTCGTAGATATGTCAATGAATCTACAAACCCAAATGGCATCATCGGAACATACAATGGCCATATCTTTTCTCGATTGTTATCATGAGCACAATTCTCAATTATCACAATCAACAACGTTATGGGTACTGATCGATCTTAGAAGTCATTAAACCCTTGTAATAGATCAAATAATTTACCTATTTATTCACAGTGCCTGTTTATCAAATCATTAATCTCCTGAGCAATCTAATTTTAAAAAAAATTCACAGATAACCTCATCAGTTTGTCTTACATGCATCAAGAATTCTATGGCATCACACAGTGGCACCTAATCGATGATTTCTCAATTCTGTATGAAATCCTTAAAGATTAGTATCGATTTCAATACAATCTCGAATTACTAACTAAAAGATCAATCACCTAATCTTCCTTCCAAAAACATCCTCAAATATTCACACGGCCAAACTCCTCAGTGACCACGAATGACCTCCAGATGTGGCCTCTTATGCTAAATGGATTGGGCACAAATCCTCATTTAACGGTTTATAGGCAAAATGATACTAATTTTCTAATATCTCGATCAATTCGAACTCATGCTCAAAATCCCACAATCCAATTGCAGGATGTAATATCTTTACCAATCCAATTTACACTAGTATGGCATCTCGTCAACCAAATTACCACCAAAATTAGATCAAAACATGATACTTTAAAATAATTCAATTCAACCCAGCCAATCATATGTACGGACCCAAGGAAATGTCGTAGACTTTGATACTGCTAGTATCAAGCCTAGATCCTTAAATAAATAAATGAACTTCGAAATCATAAATGAAAATTATATATTTGGGATTCCAAAATGATACATGGGATACAACATCAAATTCAAAAATCTTACCTTCCATCATAGTAGACAACACTCTACACCTTGTGTCATCACAATAGAACCCCAATTTAAGGGGCACTGGACCTTTTTATTATCCGACCCATAGATAAGGACAATCCTCAATCCTACGATTGAACTAACTATAATAAAAAATATGCTCTCAAAACTCATCGGGAAGAATGCCTATCCATAAAAGAACACCTACGAAGATACTCTACAATATCTCTTATCTTCCTGAACATTTGGTCACCACAAATACCATTTCAATTCATAGGATTTACATCTCAACTTCTACATAATCCGAGCCATCCAAAATTTAAACACATGATCATTATTATATCGATCACAATTTGTCATCCTCGGTTTCACAAACACCAGGAATTGAATCCAAGTCATTCAGACCTCGATTTCACAATTTCACCTTATCCATCTCACTTGCCATGCTATGCAAGCTTCTCCCAATCCTAAGTCCTTGGACCAAGGTTATCCTAAGTCAATTCTCAAGGGATCCTTCTGCAACATCCCATCCCCTGATCCTCCTCCGGACAAGACTTTCTAAGACCTTCAAGTCTCACTAATTCATTCAATAAATTTAGATGCCCGGTCTCTCTATCACATGGTTGGCCACTTCCATGTCTCAACCCTCGCCTAAGAAACACGATCGGTTATGGATATACTTCCTGGAATAAGAACAATATAGGTTAGTTCACCGATTAAACACTAACTAGGATAGTGTAAGTTAAACAACCCAACTTTTCCACTAATTTCTAATCTAGTTTTAGCCTAAGTTACTTGACTTATCTCGATTAAAGCATCAACTAGGATACTAAAATTAGATAATCAAACTTAGTCACTGATTCTGACTTAATCTTAGCCTAAGTCGTATAAACTGGGAAACTGGAGCTATCCGACCTATCTTAATCATCCTGTACCTTCATCAACATATTTAATCTTTCTTACGCTAACCTAAGCTTCCACATAAGATTTAGATCAAACTAAAGGCATCTTTTTTTTTTAATACTAACTGTAATGGACTGTATTTTTAGCCAAAAATCTGTTAGAGTTTTGTCTATAATATGGCTGTCAAGTTGATACAAATTTCCTGTACAACAAACCAAATACATCCAAATAACTCCATCATCCAACAATACACGACATTCATAAACACATCAAACCACACAGGAACCAAAGCCACAATTAATAATATATGGTATCGACGTTATAACTTCGGGTATGATATCTATTCAGATAAGATACCACTAGGTACATAATTAAACCATATAAATCTATAGAAGAAACTATATCCTTCAAATACAGTAGAAGCTAGACTAGATATACAATATTATCATCATCGGTATATATAACCATAAAAAATATAATATACTCTATAATAGGGTACAAAATTACAGATCTATGCCTTCAAACTATCCTTCAAGATCTTTATGCCTAACCGACTTCTAATTCTCTATTATTGTGAGGTTTCACGTCTAAAAACTTGATATTGATGAGGTAATTAGTATGCTAATGATCAATACTAGGCCTATGGAACGAATAAAGTTGGGTATCGGAAGAAAAATTGAGAAAAAGTTTGGGTTTGTGCTGCTGAAGCGCTGCCAGCAGGCTTGCGCCTGCTGCACGCTTGAGTCGTGGCTCAAGTGTAATTTCTAGAATTGCGCCCACCAGCTAGCCGCTCGAGCTCCGCTCGAGCGAGAATTCCAGAATTGCGCCCGCCCGCTGGTTGCTCGAGCTCCGCTCGAGTGGGAATTCCAGAATTGTGCCCTCCTGCTTGCCGCTCGAGCTCCACTCAAGTGGGAAATCTAAAATTGTGCCGCCTGATGCTTGCTTGAGGTGCGCTCGAGTGGTGGCGCCTTTTTAAGTCGCGTCGTGCTTCTTTTTCCTCATTTTTCCCACGAGCCCAGAAGCTTCTAGAGAGAGAGAGCGTCGGTTCTAGTGAGAGAAGGGAGGAGATTGAGGCTGTGGAGTCCAAATCCGTCCAAGAGCTAGTTATACAGGTGAAAGCATGCGTCGAGGCAAGTGTTCTCATACTCATTTCTCATTCTCTTTTGATATTTTGCTTGATTTTGTTGGGTATTTTATGTCGATACCCACCGTGAACGTTAGAATCATGAAGCCCATGCCTTAAGGTCCAAAAATATGTAGTTATTTGTTCGAATCGTGTCCGATTTATTCGGTTTGGTTTCACCGAAACCCTAACTCACGAAATTGGAGATTTCCTATTTTCCTTCCACGTATCATGAAATTGACCTCAAAATGTGAATCCCCACATCCTAAATATGTATATATGTCAGCCGCGAGTTTGATCTCGTACGTTTCGACCCGATCGCGGTGTCCGGGCCCTCTAAATTGGCCTGACACTGTTCATCCGAGTGTAAAGGGAGAAATTGCAAATTTTCACCTTCGTTGTATGTTGAATCGACCCCAAAAGATGAATCACCATGTCCCAATTGTGCATATGTATCAACTGGACGCCCGATTTCACAAGTATCGAATCGTTCGTGGCGTCTGGATGCTTTAAAAGAGGCCTGACACTGTTCATCTAAAAATAAATAGGAAATTTACATGCTTTGCCCTCGTTTAATTGTTATTAAAGTGATGTCTAAATGTTTTAATGTAATCTAAGCCTGAAAAGGTGTATCCGTGTACCGGAAACAAGGGAATGAGCCCCGGAGGCTTCTAAGTCAGTATTTGGCTATCGAAGGTATGAAATTCGGAATTCTCTTGTGAATGTGAAGTGAATGGTAAAAAGGGAATGGAGTTCCACAGAAAGTTGTGAACCGAGTGAGTAAATGGATGGGAATCCACATTGTGCTTTGTGATGGAATGATCTCCTGAATGGAGATGAATGTGATGAATGTTCTCCTGGATGGAGATGTATGTGATAGGAATGTGGTTTCCTGAGTTGTGAATGTGTATGGAAAATGTGGATTTTCCTCTCCAAGTGTTGAAACTAACCTTGAAACTAGGACCATGATTCATAGGGGTAGTATTCTTTAGCTTACCATGTCCATCGCGGTGTGAACCCGAGGAATACATGGCCACGTATTCTGGCTGCTCGTGGGAGTGGGTGATGTTTGTGGTACGCTTTAGGAAACTACTACGGAAGAACGAGGAACTACCTGGTCCCCGGGGGATATGGGACGTGTTGAGGGGGCCGAGTGTTGCAGGTCTAAAATGTAGCCATTGGTTGAACGCTACATAGTAAAGATATAGTCGTTCGTTGAGTATTACATGGTGGAGATGCAACCGGTGGTCAAGTGCCGCAGACCTAAAATGTAGCCGTTGCTTTAGAATGTGCAGCAAACACATTCCTTTCCTCATTGTCTTGCATCGTTGGTTAGTATGGCCTATTAGCCCGGGTTCGCAAAGATAATATAATGATGAAAATGAATAATGCCTAATCGATATAACCGTGAGAATCTAATGTTTCAAGATGTTCCCTGTTTCTCTCATGATTCCTGATTATTGACATCTTGTACTTTTCCCCCCTCCCAGATGTTGCTTTCATCATTATCATGATTGTTAGTGAGTTATGATTACATTTGTTGAACTGTATGCTCACCCTTGCTGTTTTTCTTTCAGATGAGAACACTTAGTCGGCGTCATATTAGTTAGAGTAAGGAGAGAGACTTGCATTGAAGGGAGTTGCTGGACATCGAAGTTTGAAGATTGGGTTATGTTTATCATATTAGAATGTAAACAGCCACTCATGGATGGATGTGGCTTATTGTTATATTATGGTTTTATTATACTTCCGTAGGTTTTGACGATTTAGTTGTACTTCCACATTTATATTATGTTAATGTTCCTAGATTTTGAGTTTTGTTAGATGGCATCTCTTTAGATCCAGTGTAGTAGATAGGGTTCTGTATTGGAGTTATGGATGATATGGCAGTTATATGATCTTATGTTGTGTGTTGTAGGCCAAACATTCAATATTGACTAGTTGTGTGCTTGTACAGGATATTTTTTTAAACATGTTGTATTTTTGATTTTCGTTCAGCTGCAGAGGAAACTCTGCTGAAATTTCTGTAGAATCCATATGTTAATTATGGGCTTTAGTTGTATTACCATTGACAGAGGTTATTTATTGAAAAAATAATCTGGTCCGTCACAATTCCACTCTATCGGGTATAAGTTTGTACTCATCTGGAGATAAGGAAAGTAGTAAGGGTAAGCTAAAAGCTCAACAAGTGTAATATAAATAAAGATAAAGTGCAGTATAAACAAATGGGATAGGAAAAGAGATAGGAACATGATATAGAATACATAACATGGGATGTGAGCAAATGCATTCCCGGACTATGAGCAACTTTTCATATTTTATCTTTCTTTTCTTAGAGATTTCATATTCTGCATAAATTCCTTTTATGTTTGCGGACCAATTCCAGCAGGTCGTATTAGTTAACGATGCAAGAGAACGAGAAAAGGAATGTGTATGCTCCCACACATTCTAAGGCTCAACCCACGTCATTCAACACCCCGTGGTGAATGGTATACCTATAATTCCGATATATGGGGCCATCACATATGCCCCCATGTTTCTCGGGACCTAGAGGCAGTCATCATTTTTCCACAGTAGTATCCTAAGGCATGTCAAGGTCATCACCTACTCTAATAAGTGGCCAGGATACACGGCCAGGGTAATCATTGAGTCTCTATTGTAATATTCATGGCAAGCCTGGGGATACTACCCTCCAAATATAAATCTATGGTCTTGGTTTTATGATTTCTTAATCTTTGAGGGAAAGTCCACCAAACTTCTTTCACATAGTTCTCACACCGGAAGAACGAATATTCATATAACAAATTGTGGCATTCCCTCCGTATTCTTACATATCATGCTTAATTCTTATACACAAATACGGATTATCATTTCTTGTGGATTCATGTCTTCATGCGGATTTACATATGTGCATAATTCAATATAATGCTTTGGAGCAATTTAGGAAATTCTTACCACATCAACCAAACATAGCTTTAAAGTTTTTAGACAATAATTCCTTCACAAATACACATAACGTAATTTTTGAAATATATATTTGAGTATATACATTTTCATATGATTGAATACCATTTAAACAAGATGGGATCATGTAAAAGCTTCAATTAATTTCGGGTGAACAGTGCCAGCGCACTAGTTAGGGCCCTCGGATGCGCCAAATGGATCAAAACTTAAAAATCGATCACCCAACCAATAGATATTCATATTTAAGGCATGGGTAAATCATAATTAAAGCCAAATCATGTATTAGATTTGAAATAGTTGGTCAAACATGGATTGGGGACATCTTAGGGTTCTGGCGAACAAATTTTCATATAAAACAATCAAATTGGGTGTCCAATCGGTAAATTAACATATACGAGACATAGATATTGATATTCTAGTCCCAAATTAGGCAAAAGCTCCAAAAATCAGAGCATGAAATCATTCAGGCGTGGGGTGAGGGTTTCAGTGCAAAAACCGATCAAAATTTACAAATTTAGATATAAAATTCATATATATGCATAGTAGAGTCAAGGGTATCATAATTGCGTGCATGAGTTGGGTCTCAAAATAATAATATCCGAAGGAGATCGAATAAAAATAAAAAAGAATAGAAGAAAAGGATATGCGTGCACTTGCCTTAATCTGATCTATAATTTCTCCAACTAGCTCGAAACCGGAATCGAACCTGAGAGCCTCCATTTTGCTCCTTCTCTCTCCTCCCTTTGAGCTCTTTTCCTCTCTCTCTTTCTATTTCCCCGTGTGAAACTGACTGGCAGAACCCGCATGTGACTTTATACCTGTACCGGCGCTCGAGCACCATCTACGGCGCCCCGCTGGCACAGGTGTGCTAGACCTAGTGCTCAAGCGCGCGGCTAGCACTCCTTGGGCGCACATATCCTGGAACCAATGTTTGAGCCTAGGCTCGAGCATGCGTCGGGTGTGGGTCAAGCCCGGTATCGACCTACAGCGTGCTAGCTTTGCACACGCATCATTCGGGGCCTATTTTGACCCTTTTAACCCAATATTCCATATCCTTAGACCCTAATTTTGATTATATTATATTAACAAGTTATGATTATTATGATTTAAAACCTAAATCTTATTTAAGGACTAACGTTTCAAGGTTTACAATGTCGGTTCCTGATTTGGTCAATTTTGAGTCTTCGGTTCTCTCGATCTAATTTCTTCTGTGATCTAGGGCTTTGATTCACTTATTTTAATTTAATTATACCTAATTTTTATATCTTAAAAATCGGTACCTTACAGAGATTACCCAATTGGTATCCTGAATCACATCGAGGGATTCTGCAAGAAACTGCAGAAGAAAAATAGAGAAACATCAATTACAAGGTAACCAAATGTAACTTACAGGTACAAGAGTTCTTATAAGATTTTGCTTTTTCTCGTACATCATCCTCTTGGATTTTTCTCAAGGTAGTTATCCCTTGTGATTATTTGGGTAAACTCCACAAATAGCCCAAGGAAAGTTCCAATTGAAACTATTGCAACTAGTTTTCTGAAAGTTCTATTTTGTGATAGGCAAGCTAATTTTTTTTATCAACCTAGATTTTGAGATAGTGTGACGGACTGGTCTTATTCCACCGCATAAGGCCGCCGTCAAGTCTAAATCTTTGCCTTAAAATAAATTAATAGATAATAATTAGGTGGACAATAAAAATTTTCTTTTCTTTGACACAGGATGGTTTGAGGCCGAGCTGCATGAGCTGGCCTTCCGATTTCAATCAAGCCAGCCAACATTAAGGTTAGCCGGACTTGAAAGACTGAGATGCTTACTAAACTTTTTCAATATCATTATCCAAAAAGAAATCATGGAAACATACTGACATTCATAGATTCTTATACAGCGGAACTAATTTACAAGTCTTCTAAAAAACATCAAAAGAAATAAATTAAACTCTTCATTAATCAGCTCCGATCAGCTACATCATAAGGTCTTACTCGACTTCGTCCTCCATAAGCCTTTCTTCATCTGAAAATAGTAAGAGTGAGCCACAAAGCCCAACAGAATACTCACATGCAGAAAACGTAAGCATATACATATAAGCGGATCAAATAGAGTTTCATAACATAACTTAGCAGACGAAAATCATCATATCGTTTCTTCTTTAGTTCCTTATTATTTATCTTATTATCAGGTCTTCGGAAAATTCATAAAAACCATTGGAGATTCTTATCATCTTTAAGGACCGGACGGGAGCGGACAACATCGAGGAAGGGTTGTGCGTAACCCCACAACCTAAGGTCGTATCCCCTCATTATGCTCCCCGGGGTGAGAGGTAATGCCTTTAACCCGGCATACGGGGTCGTAGTCCAAAAGTCTTATGCCACCAAAAGTCTCCCCCTGTGGCCCAAGAGGTAGTCCTCGAGTGTCACTCCGATTCCTTCATCCATCTTTAACAGCAAGTTTAATGGAAACTCGGTTCTTAGTTCATGTCTTTTAATGGCCATCCATCATAGTTCAAAAGTCGGAAGTCATAGAGTTCCACTTGCTGTCCGGATTACATATATTACCCTTGTTTTTAATTTCATTAATTGAAGTCCGTATAACTTTTCCTTTAATATTCTTAAAGCCGAAGTTATTTTCTTAAAAGTCGGAGCCCATTTTCCTTAAGACCGGAGGTCTTTAAATCCATAGTTCAAAAGCCGGAGTTCTTTCAAAAGCCGGAGCTATTTTCTCAAGAAGACAAAGTTTTTTCTCAAATGGACGGAGTAATTTTCTCAAAAGAGCGGAGCTATTTTTCTTAAACGGCGGAGTACTTTTCTTCAAAAGGACGGAGCTCTTTTTCTTAAAGGGGCGGAGTACTTTTTCTTCAAAAGGGCGAAACTCTTTTTCTTAAACGGACGGAGTACTTTTTCTTAAAAAAAAGGGCGGAGCTCTTTTTTCTTAAACTGGCAGAGTACTTTTTCTTAAAAAAAAGGGCAGAGCTCTTTTATTTCTTAAATGGCAGAGTACTTTTCTTCAAAAGGGCGGAGCTCTTTTTTGTAAAAACGAAGTTCTTTTCTCAAATGGACGGAGTACTTTTCTTTAAACATGCAATTATCAAAGTTTCGATAAATAATTAGACTTTAAGCAAAACAAAACCAAAACCAAACATCATGAATATCATTAAATCAACGGAACAGAGCAAACATCATACATACAAAATTTTATAAGAATATCATATATACTTGCATAGCAAACATGCATAATCATGAACTTTAAAAACAGGGGTGAGTATTCTTGCTTGTATTTCTTCTACTTTGCTTTGATCTTTACTCTTGCCTGAGTTTCTTTTGCTTTGCCTTGATCTTTTGGCCTCCATTTACTAAAAATTCTATTGCATGCATTTTTCTTACTCCTCTAGTTCTTATTTATAGGCCTTAAGTCTGATGACTATTATTAATGATTAGCAATTTAGGGGGAATGTTTCATTATTTAATGATTGGCAATCCAAGGGGGAATGTTTCTTATTTATGGCTTCTACATTTCCTAAAAGTTCCCTTATTAATTAGATCATTTATGATTTTACATTTTCCAAAGAGTTCATTAATTCCTAGTTAACTAAACTTAACGGGATTTAGATTTTTTAATTAATTCCTACTTCGCTGAACTTAACAGGATTTAGCTTTCTCATGTAAACACATTCAATTACGTCTACACGATTTTTGGTCAACACCTGTTGACCGGATTATCAACTCCGACTTTCTCATAATCTACTCCGGCCTCCAATACACAAAGCCACTCCGTCCTTTAAGACCACTTCGGCCTTATAATGTACTCCGGCCCTTAATAGAATAAAACCCGATTTCAAAACATGTTCATGGCCGGTTTCGATTTTCATCAAGGAAATTCGAACTTCTTTTCCTTATGCAAGGGCCAAACTTGATTTTTATCTTAAGGCCGATTTACTTTTCTTATTACATTTTCTGGTCTACTGGCGTTGACCGGATTATAAGGACTTGATAATTAGAATTTTCTATGTTCTAGAATCTGGGCCGTTACAATCTCCCTCACTTATAGAAATTTCGTCATCGAAATTTTAAATAAAGTTATTAACCTTGAGAAAATAAATAGGGGTATTGGTTCCGAATCTCTTCCTCTCATTCCCAAGTTGCCTCTTCGGGTGAGTGGTTCTTCCAGAGCACCTTTATTAGAGCGATTGATTTGGTACGTAGTCTCTGTTCCTTTCAATCCAAGATTTTCATTGGTTCCTCTACATAGGACAAGTCCTTGTCAATTGTCAAAGGTTCAAACTCAATTACATGAGTAGAATCATGGACATACTTCCGAAGCATTGATACATGAAATACGTCATGTACTTCTGCTAAGTTCGGAGGTAGTGCAAGTCTGTAAGCTACTTCTCCGATCCTTTCTAGAATTTCAAAAAGGCCAATAAATCGTGGCTTCAGCTTTCCTTTTAACCCGAATCTGTACTTCCCCTTGGATGGCAATACCTTTAGGAATACAAAATCGCCTTTTTAAAATTCTAATACAGATCTCCTCCGGTCTGCATAGCTCTTTTGTCTATTCCGGGCTACTCTGAGATTCTCATGTACTAACTTTATCTTTTCTGTCGTCTCTTTAATAATATCTGGATCCAAAATCCTTTTATCTCCGTACTCCTCCCAGTGAATCGATGATCTATATTTCCTTCCATACAAGGACTCAAAAGGGGCCATGCCTATACTGGCCTAGTAGCTATTATTATAAGCAAATTTTGCTAAGGGTAAGAAATTATCTCAAGCCCCTTTCATCTCTAAGACTAAGGCCCTTAACATATCTTTGAGGATTTGGATAGTCTGCTCTGACTGGCCGTCAGTTTGCGGATGAAAAGCGGTACTAAATTTTAATTCGGTACCCAATTCTTTATGTAGACTTTTTTAGAACCATGAAACAAAGCGAGGGTCTCTATCTGATACAATAGAGGCAGGTACACCATGAAGCCTGACAACCTCGTTTACATACAGTTGGGCTAGTTTATCATGGGAGTATGTCGTCCGGATTGTCAGAAAATAGGCTGACTTTGTTAGCCGGTCAACAATAACCCAAATAGCATCATGTTTCCTTGGCGTTCTTGGCAGTCTGATCACAAAGTCCATGGCAACATTTTCTCATTTTTAGCCTAGAAACGGCATCGGTTGCAATAACCCAGACGACTGTTTTCTTTCCGCCTTTACTTGTTAGCATACAAGGAATTTTTCCATGTAGGCTGCAATGTCCCTCTTCATATTCCTCTACCAGAATATTTTCTTCAAATCCTGGTACATCTTATTGGCTCATGGGTGAATCGTATAGCGGGATCAATGGACTTCCTTAAAAATTTTCTTCTTTAATTCTTTGTTGTCCGGTACACATAACCAATCCCTAAACCTTAATGCTCCATCCGGCTTAATATGAAAATCACTTCGGGATTGTTTGTCCATCTCACTCATGATCTTTACGAGGAAAGAATCAGTCGCCTGACATCCCTTTACCTCATTTATCACATCTGGTTGGACTTGAAGGTACGCCAAAATCGTCCGCTTTCCTTACGCATAACGCTAAACATCATAGTACATGAGACAGTCCAGCATCTCCATAGGCAAGCTAATTTTTTTTATCAACCTAGATTTTGAGATAGTGTGACGGACTGGCCTTATTCCACCGCATAAGGCCGCCGTCAAGTCTAAATCTTTGCCTTAAAATAAATTAATAGATAATAATTAGGTGGACAATAAAAATTTTCTTTTCTTTGACACAGGATGGTTTGAGGCCGAGCTGCATGAGCTGGCCTTCCGATTTCAATCAGGCCGGCCAACATTAAGGTTAGCCAGACTTGAAAGTCTGAGATACTTACTAAACATTTCCAATATCATTATCCAAAAAAAAATCACGGAAACATACGGACATTCATAGATTCTTATGCAGAGGAACTAATTTACAAGGCTTCTCAAAAACATCAAAAGAAATAAATTAAACTCTTCATTAATCAGCTCCGGTCAGCTACATCATAAGGTTTTACTCGACTTCGTCCTCCATAAGCCTTTCTTTATCTGAAAATAGCAAGAGTGAGCCACAAAACCCAGCAGAATACTCACATGCAGAAAACGGAAGCATATACATATAAGCGGATCAAACAGAGTTTCATAACATAATTTAGCAGACGAAAATCATCATATCGTTTCTTCTTTAGTTCATTATTATTTATCTTATTATCATGTCTTCGAAAAATTCATAAAAACCATTGGAGATTCTTATTATCTTTGGGGACCGGACGGGAGCGGACAACATCGAGGAAGGGTTGTGTGTAACCCCACAACCTAAGGCCATATCCCCTCATTATGCTCCCTGGGGCGAGAGGTAATGCCTTTAACCGGGCATACGGGGCAGTAGTCCAAAAGTCTTATGCCACCAAAAGTTTCCCCCCGTGGCCTAGGAGGCAGTTCTCGAGTGTCACTCTGATGTCCTTCATCCATCTTTAACAGCAAGTTTAATGAAAACTCGGTTCTTAGTTCATGTCTTTTAATGGCCATCCATCATAGTTCAAAAGTCGAAAGTCATAGAATTTCACTTGCTGTCTAGATTACATACATTAGCCTCATTCTTAATTTCATTAATTGAAGTATGTACAACTTTTCCTTTAATCTTCTTAAAGCCGAAGTTGTTTTCTTAAAAGCCGGAGCCCATTTTCCTTAAAACCGGAGGTCTTTAAATCCATAGTTCAAAATTCGGAGTTCTCTCAAAAGCCAGAGCTCTTTTCTCAAGAAGACAAAGGTTTTTTCTCAAATGGACGGAGTACTTTTCCAAAAAAGGGCGGAGCTTTTTTTCTTAAACGGTAGAGTACTTTTCTTCAAAAGGGCGGAGCTCTTTTTGTTAAAAGGGCGGAGTACTTTTTCTTCAAAAGGACGAAGCTCTTTTTGTTAAAAGGGCGGAGTACTTTTTCTTCAAAAGGACGAAACTCTTTTTCTTAAACGGGTGGAGTACTTTTTCTTTAAAAAAAGGGCGGAGCTCTTTTTTCATAAATGGGCAGAGTACTTTTTCTTAAAAAAAAGGGCGGAGCTCTTTTTTTCTTAAACGACGGAGTACTTTTCTTCAAAAGGGAGGAGCTCTTTTTCTTAAAAACGAAGTTCTTTTCTCAAATAGACGGGGTACTTTTCTTTAAACATGCAATTATCAAAGTTTTAACAAATAATTAGACTTTAAGCAGAACAAAACCAAAACCGAACATCATGAATATCATTAAATCAATAGAACAGAGCAAACATCATACATACAAAATTTCATAAGAACATAATATATACTTGCATAGTTTATGAATAATCATGAACTTTAAAAACTGGGGTGAGTATTCTTACCTGTATTTCTTCTACTTTGCCTTGATCTTTACTCTTGCCTGGGTTTCTTCTACTTTGCCTTGATCTTTTGGCCTTCCTTTACTAAAAATTCTATTACATGCCTTTTTTCTTACTCCTCTAGTTCTTATTTATAGGTCTTAGGTCTGATGATTATTATTAATGATTGACAATTCAAGGAGAATGTTTCATTATTTAATGATTGGCAATCCAAGGGGAAATATTTCTTATTTATGGCTTCTACATTTCCTAAAAGTTTCCTTATTAATTAGATCATTTATGGTTTTATATTTTCCAAGGAGTTCATTAATTCCTAGTTAACTAAACTTAACAGGATTTAGATTTTTTAATTAATTCCTAATTCACTGAATTTAATAGGATTTAGCTTTCTCATATAAACACATTCAATTACCTCTACACGATTTTTGGTCAACACCTATTGACCGGATTATCAACTCCAGCTTTCTCATAATCTACTTCGACCTTCAATACACAAAACCACTCTGTCCTTTAAGACCACTTCGGCCTTATAATGTACTCCGGCCCTTAATGGAATAAAACCCGTTTTCAAAACATGTTCATGGCTGGTTTTGATTTTCATCAAGGAAATCCGGACTTCTTTTCCTCATGCAAGGGCCGAACTTGATTTTTATCTTAATGCCGATTTACTTTTCTTATTACATTTTTCGGTCAACTGGCGTTGACCGGATTATAAGGACT
Organism: Nepenthes mirabilis; assembly: GCA_025585075.1. Lineage (NCBI taxonomy): Eukaryota > Viridiplantae > Streptophyta > Magnoliopsida > Caryophyllales > Nepenthaceae > Nepenthes > Nepenthes mirabilis. The sequence goes on from JAODPA010071914.1 coordinate 22,399, forward strand.
TGATAATTAGAATTTTCTATGTTCTAAAATCTGGGCCGTTACAGATAGCATTAGCTGAAAAGCTAGACAGAAAGACAAATAACAATAAAAAGTGATCAGAACAACTGCTGGATTTGCCTGGTTCATAAAGTAAAAAAATTTTCATGGTAAAGGATAGCCTTTATGGATAAGCATGGTTATAATTTTAGATATGAGTAAATTTTTTGGTTGGGCACGGCGATAGGAAATGCCTAGCCTTGCCAACAACAACAAACCTTATGCTCCACTAGGTGGCTTGAGTTTTAAAAATTTTAAAACAAACAAGTTTACATTTTTATATTAATAAAAACTTTAAAAAATCACTTTGTGTAAATAATGAATTTTTGTATATATAATTTTTCTAAGTAATATTTTTATGTAGATATTGAGTATTGTATATTTTAAATAATTTATGACAACAGGAAAAATACATTATCATTGATGGCGACTCAGTTGATTTTCTGCAATTCAATGAATTGACAAGCCATTAGATAGAAAGAAGGCAAATGAATCAAAGAAAGAAAAGAGATGATCCACATCCTGTTGGGATCACTCCAGTGTGAGAAAATACCGGAGTGAAAATTAACCAATCGGGCAAGCAAGAGGCCTGTCAACAGAAGGTTGACTGGTGAGAAGAATCCGATCAACATTCTATTGACCGACTAAGAAAAGAATCCGGTCAATGGAATATTGATCGACTGAGAAAGGAGTACGAGATGTCCGAAAAGGTGACTTCTGCAAAAGCAGCCAGTTGACCTATCAGTATTGGTAGATGACTGTGTTAATTGCAAAAGGGTAGGAAAGTGACATCTCAGGGAAGATGGAAGATTTTTTTCAGTGCACACAATGACATCTTATAGAGTCGATGGCAGGTCCTCTCATGCACGCAACCTGCCTAATGTGATGATTGCAACCAGATGTGTAGGTGGTTAGCCAGCTTGTGTATATATGTATACGTGTGCATATGGAATAATGTGTGCAAGTTTTGAGAGTGTCTAAGAGCTTGAGAGATAAGGGTGAGTGAAAAAATATAGAGAAGTAAGGAGGGGAATTTACTCTTGCTGTCTGTTCTTCAAAGGATTTTTTGTAACCATTTTTACTAGTAAAATTTTATGAATTAAGTATTCCGTAATTTTTTTCTCTTATTTAGGAGAGGATTTTTCATATAAAATTGTATGTTCTTATTTTTCTCTTATTTCCTTGTCATCTGTTATTTTACTTCATGCTTCTTGGCTATCTGACCAACTGACTTTCCTTACAAGTTATATTAGAGACTGGTTGTGAACCTTTTGTTGTATGACGTCATCTTCAAAGAACTTGTTATGTAGTGTGGAGCAGTTTAATGGGCAAAATAATTTTATCCTTTGAAAAGAAAGAGTGAAGAATATTTTGATCCGAGAAGAAACGATAAAAGTACTTCGGAGAAAGGAAGAGAAGTCGGAGAACATAATGGAGGAAGAATTGCAAGATAAGAGGAATCTTGCTAATTGCACAATTAACTTGTGTCTTGCGGACAACACTCTTCAAGAGGTCATTGGCTTGTTAGATCCAACGGAAGTTTAGGAGAAGTTTGAAAGCTGGTATAAGACTAAGTCCTTGACAATGGGGCTGTATATGAAGAAGCAATTCTATGGTCTTCAATTGTCTGAAGGGAAAAGCTTCGAAAATCACTTGGACGAGTTTAATTGGATTTTAACGTAAATATTGGCACTTGATGAGGAGATCAAGGAGGAAGACAAGGCATTGGTGTTGCTGACTTCTTTGCCGGCCTCGTACGACCATATCATTACAACACTGCTATTCGGGATGGACACGCTCAGGTTAGATGGGATCATCGCTTCCTTGCTCATGAACGAGTCAAGGTGGTCACAAGGGACTTCCACATCTATTCACTCTGAGGTACTCGTGACTGAGTCATGGAGAAGGAGCAAAAGTTATGGCCTAAAGTCTGGAGAAAAAGGCTGCAGCAAGTCCCTGTCGAGGTTTCAAAACTTCAAATGTCATTATTGTGGTAAGAAAGGATACATCAAGAAATATTATTAGAAATGGAAGCATGGCAATAAATGAGATGGTAAAGAAAATAAAGCTGAGGATGGACGAGGCGACAAAAGGGCCTCGGTCTCAGTCGTCACTAGAGGCAATCTTCTGTTAATTTGTGAAATGGACGACGTAGTAAGTTTGATCAATCACGAGTCCAATTAGGTAGTGGATATAGGTGCTTTACTCCATGCCACTTCCATAAGGGGATTATTCACATCTTACACTTCAGGAGATTTTAGAGTGATAAGGATGAAAAATGAAGGAACATCCCGAGTTGTTGGCAGAGATGACATATTGCTTGTCACCAACAATGGGAAGTGGTTGTTGCTAAAAGATGTCTAGCATGTACCTAATATCTGACTGAATATAATCTTACCTGATAGATTAGATGATGAAGGGTATTGTAATATATTCTGTGAAGGAGTATGGGGATTGACTAGAGGGTCTTTAGTCATTGCTTGAGAAAAGAAGGTCTTCGACCTATATGTGGTGAAAGTGTCTGCTATGGCCGAAGAGGTGAACACTGCAAGCAGCGAGGAGTCCTCGGATATGCGGCACCGTCGGTTGGGCCACATAAGTGAGAAAGGATTGTGTCATCTGGCCAAGAAGGATCTTATTATAGGCATGAAAGACGATAGACTGAGGACCTGTCCTCATTGTATGGCGGGAAAGTAGTGATGAGTTTCCTTCCTTGGACACTAGTCCTCTAAGAAGGTTGAACTGCTGACTTGGTTCACACTAACGTATGTGGGCCTTTTAAAGAAAAGCCATTTGGAGAGGCTTAGTATTTTATGTCGTTAATTGATAATTGCTCGAGCAAATTATGGGTTTATCCACTTAAGACCAATGATCAAGTCCTCAGAACAATTGAGCATTATCATGCTTTGATTGAATGACAGATAGGAAGGAAGTTGAAGTGCATTCAAAGTGACAACGGTGGCGAGTATTGTGAGGTACCAGTTTTCGGAGCATGATATATTTGGGTAATTAAGTTAATATAAGTGAATCGAGATCTAAGGGTACGGGAAGAAGTTGCTTGAAGGGCCGAAAACCCCAAATTTGTGGAATTACGAACTGGCATTATAATCTTGATATGTTAATCCATAAATATGATTCAGGTTTTAAATTATGATAATCTTGGGATATTAAATTTCTATAATCACAATTAGGCTTGAGGTATGTGGAAAGATATATTTCAAAGTCGAAAATCAGACGACGGTGCCAGACGGGCTGCCGGGTGCGCAGCCTAGCAGGTTGGAGTCTGTCGGGCGCACTAGCGCCTGACGAATGCCAATTCCAGAGCAAGCACGCCTGCTTTGCACCGCAGACCATGCTCGAGCGCTGGTCCGCATAAAAGCCGCATTCGGACTTTTATAACCATTGGCACGCGTTTTTGGGGGGAGAGGAGGAACAAAGCGCATGGCTAGAGAGAGAGAGGGAGGGAGAAGAGAGAGAGTAGCAAACGAAGGCCCTCGGGGCAGATTCTGGCATCGAGTTAGTTGGAGAAATTGTAGAGCGGGTCAAGGTAAGTACATCCATACCCTTCTCTTCCTTCTTTTTGATTTTTGTTCGATCCCATTCAGGTGTTATTATCCCGATACCTGACCTCATGCATGTATTTGTGATACCTATGACCCTAGCATGTATATATATGAATTCTATGTCCAAATTTGTAGAAATTAACCGATTTTCGTACTCAAGCCTTAACTCACGTTTGTGAAACCCTAACCCCGTGTCCGGGTAGTTTTGCACCCCGATTTTTGGGTCTTTTGTATGAATTAGGACTAGAATACCATTGCCCATGTGCCATGTAAGTTAATTTATTAATTGGATACCCAATTAGGTAGATTTATGTGGGTTTTCATTTGTAAAACCCTAAACCCACACCCGAACCTTGTTTGAGTATATATTTCAAAATTATTGCATAAATTGGCTTGAGATTACATTTACACATGTCTTGGATTTGTTAATTTACCCGTTGGATGCCTAAAATTTCGTGAATTAATGGACATGCCCACTTGTGCACTGTTCATATGCACTATTCACCGGAACACTTTGACAAGTTTTTCATAAATAAATTCCATATCGTTAATTGTTAATTAAGTTACACATATATTTACATATATTTAATTGTATAATCCAAAAAAATATTGTTGCTCAGTAATCATGAAAATAATCATTGTCTGGAAGCCCTAAAGTCAAAATTGTTCCTATAGTGGTAAGAAATTCCACCTTCCCTATGCATATGATATTCGTATATAAGTTAAGCGATGAAAGGACTTAAATCCGAAAAGAAGATGAAAAGCATATGAATATTCAGAAGGAAATGCCACAATCCATGATATGAATAATCTGTTCTCCCAGTGCATGAACTATGTGAATGAAATATGGTGAACCTTCCATCAAAAGCATAAGAAAATCATGAAACAAGGACCACTGATATATGTTCATAGGATAATATTCTCTGGCTTGACATTTACATCACGGTGGAAACTCAAAAATTACCCTAGCTGCGTATCTTGATTGCTTATGGGAGCGGGTGATGTCCGTGGCACGCTTTAGGATACTACTGTGGAAGAACGAGGACTGTCTCTAGACTGTGGGAGGTTAGGGGGCGTACATTGCGTGATAGGTGTGTCACTTGCCACATGGTGTTTAGCCTTTTCTAGGCAGTTTGTTATTGGATGTATATTATGTCATTCGGCCTTAGATCATATGGAGTATCATGATCCTTCATCATTCTCCCACACCTTTAGCTAGTAAGGCCTACAGGCCCTGATCCGTAAAGATGAGTAATTATATATAATTTACATCCCAAAGAAAAGAACGATAAAATATGAGAAGTCAATCGTATCCCAAAGGCATACTCGATCATGTTTTATGTTAACGCATCCTCCTTATGCTCATGTATTTCTCTTTTGCTTAATTTTACATATATCATTATTGGCTTGAGAATATTGTACTTGTTGAGCTGTTCGCTCACAATTGTTTTTCTTGTCTCCAGTTTAGCATAGGTTTGATTTGCCAAATGGGATAGCGTAGAGATTTGAAGTGGTCTAGACTTGGATATGGAAGATCATGTCGAAGACTTAGAACTTGTAGTTTTATTTATGTCATGGAAAACTATATATATGTATATTTCCTTTGGGAATATTAATATATATTATACGTATAACTGATGATTAGATAGCTTAGCTTCCATTGTGTTTGGGTTCATTTATGCTTCCATAAGTTATATTTGGATTTGTAACAGGTACCTAGAAGCATCTTTGGCCAACGTTGTGTTTAGACACACCACGTGGGAGCAATGAATTCTGTGGTATTTGGATCCTATGTAGTCTTGTGTGATGGTTGTTGTACATAGTCTGATGTTGGAGTCGTTGGATTGTATAGTTATGTGTTTTATAGGAGATTGTACAGCTTTTTGTACCAGCCTGACCGCCGTATTACAAAGGAAACTCTGTTAGATTTTTGGCAAAAAATACGGTCCGTCATAGTTAGTATCAGAGAAAAGCGATGCCTTAGATTTGATTTGAATCATATGCGAAAGCTTAGGGTAGATTAAGATTGATTAAATAAGTAGATGTAAGCGTAGGACAATTAAGTTAGATTGGATAGTTCTAGTTATCCTGATTAGCTAGCTTAGGCTTGAATTAAGTTAGAATTAGAGGATGAGTTTGGTTGTCCAGCTTACGCGTCATAGTTAGTATCTTAAGAATAGCCTAACCTGCACTATTTTGCCTTCATATAGGATATTAGTAGCCGATATGACTCCTAGATGAAGATCTATTCATGATAGTAGTCGATCGTGAGGTTGAGAGGAGCTGTAGGGAGGCGTCTTAAGGTTTGGATTTGATTGGTGATGATTTAGTATTTGAATTGATCAATATTGATTTGAGGCCTAGGTTCATTGATTTTGGTTCGAAGTTTAGGGTCGATTAGCTCTAGCTTGTGATTAAGATGATTTAGAGTCGATTCTGGTGCAGCAAATCCGAGAATGTCAATTTATAATCGATTCAGCAATGATTAAGTGCCCAAACTTTTGGGCAACTCGGATCCTATAGGGGTTGAGTTATGGGTCCTAAGAATTAAGATGACGATAATGATGATCCAATGTTCAGAAGAAGATAGGAAAGTATTGCCCCATGTAAGATAGGAAGTAAAGTCAACTTCGGGTAGTTGAAATGAAAAGAATCATGGGTCTTGAGGATAAAGAGATATCATTGGATATGTTCATGGATACCTTATGGATGAAGTCTTGGTTTGGTGGGATTTTTGAAAGTATGCTTCAAGTATGGATAGTTTAATCGCGTGATTAGGGATTGCCCTTATCTCATGGATTGGACGGTTAAGGAGCCTAGTACCTTAGGTTGAGGCTTCATGGTGATGGCAAAAATGTAGAAATGTCATCCATCGTGGCGGGAGATAAGGTTCCCGAATCCTGGTGTTTCGATATATGTGTTACTTTGGGATCCAAAATCTATATTTCATTGGTGTTCCTAATCTTATTCGTTTATTTGAGGATCGTAGGTCTTATACTGGCAGTATCGAGGCTTGCAACGTTTTCTCTGGTTTATAGATATGGTTGATTGGATTGATTTAATTGCCTTGTGGCGTTAAGGCTCGATATGACATTGATGGTGTCTTGATTGGTGAGTTGTTATGCCATCACAAATTGTGGCGGTAGGATATGATACTTGCCATCAAGTTATAAAATTTTGAATATGAAGCATGGATGTTGGAGTGTCAGCAAGATAGTGCCATTTTGCCTATGAGTTGTTCAATGATTATAAGTGCCGAGTTACGTTAGTATGCAAGACCACACTTGGGAATCGTTTTGTGGTCACCAAGGTGTTTGGATAGTGTAAGTCTTTGAGGATGTTTTTTAGAGGAAATGATCAGCCTAAATCATTTCCTGATCGATAAATTAATGGTTGTTGTAGAGTTGTGCCAAGATTGGCACCAAATTTTGAGGACTCTGCATTGAACCAATAAGGCATCAGCTGAGTATTACCATGAGATTCTTCAGTGCATTTGTGATGGTCTCATCGATGAATCCTTTGAGTCAATAGGGTGTGAGAACCCTATTTGAGGATCGTATCATGGATTGCAAAGACGGTTAGCCGTGTGTTCAACTATGACGGGGATGTAAGTTGATTGGGAGAAGTGTTATGTTGGCATTTGGATTCCTTGATAATATGAATGTGATTCCTTAGAGTTAGGAGCGATGACTTATTAAGGAAGGATTGACTGATGTCTCGAAGTTGTGTGGCTTTCTTGGATCTAACTGAACCCAGAAGGGTAATCTGACAAGTGATTCTCAAAGATTATAGTGTCGTGAGGCGTTTGGCTTGGAGACAATCAGTATCCATTGGAATGGGTCATGCGAGGGTAGCCTTCAAGAAATTAAGGATTAAATGTTGACCTTATTGTTTGGGTTGACCCCTGATGGGTCTAGTAAGTTACGAAAAATGTTATCCTTCTAAGGAAGCTTTAGGATTGTATAGCCCTTGACTGGTACGGGTGTTAGCCTTGGTTAAGAGGATGTAAAGCTTATGATTAGAATTACTCCACCCATAGTTTGGGGCTATCCATTGAGGTCCTTGCTTGGAGGATTGATAGGTGTCACTAGTGGAAATAGCCATTGTCTAAATAATCATAAAGGATTGAGAGGTTGTATCGTAGAAAGAGATGACTATGCGACCATGCAAATGGGTTGATCTGCCTAAGGATTGGAAGGAGTATTTTAGTGTCCTACAAGGAAGGTGAGCAGTATTGTTAATAATTGGTACTAGAATTTTTCGTTTAGAATATATCTTGATGCTCTATAGGAGGTGTCACAGGATGAATCTCAAATGGCTTCTAATATCTAAGCGAATGGGATACTCTGCCTTTGGATTTTAGGAGGAAAAGTTGCCTCCTGAGTAGTGAGGTCATATAATTTTGAGCTAAGAAGCCCTCACCGTTTCGATTTTGGGGATGTTAGGGTTATAAGAGTTAAGGGTACCATTTGGATATGAAGGAATTGGTAGACTAGGATAGCCTATTTATTGTGAATTTGGGTAATGTGACCGGAGTGTATAGGTTGGTTCGTGGTATGCCAACAATCCAGTAAGTTTGATAAGTATTTGAGTTTGA
>JAODPA010071925.1:0-23857 GCA_025585075.1 Nepenthes mirabilis
AAATAAAAATAAAAAACATCAATTGAAGTAACAGGTCTTGTGCTGCTTCTTTTCACTCGGGCCAGTCCTTTGAAATTCTTCCGCTCCTCTGCGCCGTAGGAATTCCAGATTCGAAGCATGTCAACATCACCGGAAGAATCCGAATTGCAGAATCGGCAATCGGAGAGAGAAACAAAGCCGGAACGACAAGGTGAACCGGCGACAGCTGATGGAGATCCCAAATCTTATCATGCGATCCAAGGAGACGACGCCGTGGAAGTGATTCTCGAACCAGTCACTTCTGAAGAAGATGCCACACAACAAGAACATCAAGAAGAGACTCAGAGGCGATCCGACATCGCAGCTGCCTCTGCACCCTCCGCAGTCCAAGCTGCGGTTCAGCATGAGCTCGAAAAGGACGCAGGTAGTCGAACATTCACGATGAGAGAACTGTTGAACGGATTGAAGGATGATCAGAATGCTCCTGATTCCGTAACTTCTGGACCCGATTCGAGCTCTCCTCACAGGTTCATTTTCTTTTTCGTCCCCGCTAAGTTGTAGCTCAATTGTGTATTTCAAGAAAATGCTGAACCTGTATGTTTTCTTCATTTCACGTTGATGTGAATTAGATATTTGGGTTTGCATTTGTGAACACCCTGATTGCAATTTGCACTGACTGCATTGGACTCCTAGATTTCTTGATGAACTTGTCTATATGTCGAATTGTAAAATGATTAACTATCTTAACGATGGGTTTCTTTCCTCTTCTCTCTCCCTCCCCCCTTCCAGATGGCCGATGAAGTTGATTTTGGATAGAATGTGGAATAGCCTTTTGTTTGACTATCATTAATTTGGTCCTTACGTTAGGAATCTTGTTGCATTGGGAGCTCTACTTCTTTTTTGTTTGAGAAATTGTTGTCAACTCTGTTAACTTTTAGCGCCAAGGCCCAAAGTCTTGCTTGCAAAATGAGTGGCCTTATAATACCAATGAAATCTGTACTCTTAACTTACTATCTTGGTTTATATTGTTTTGTGGCTGTTATATTGTGGTAGCTTTTGGCGATTGGCCTTTTGGTTTGTTTGATCGGAGTATGAGGTGTGCGTGTCAATATCAACTTTCCTACAAATATACTTTGATGCTCAGCTTGGTCGCAGGAATGGTTCGTAAAGTTAATCACTCCTTGCTCAACAACTGCGACACTGTACATATCGCATAGAATATTGAAGAACATTCTTATGTTTCTCATTTGGGAAGCTTAAAATAAAGTACCAGTAGCAGTTAGTTAACTACTATGCTACAACATAGCGAAGTTATAAATGTCTTCTATTTAGGCATCACTGTTGTAGGGAATGGGTTTTCTCATTCTCATCATACTCACTCTTATTGATGTCATTGGTTTTTGTTGTGTTTTAGATGTACGCCTATTTGGAATGACTTTATATAGGTTGAAATTCTTTGTTAATGATACAATGAACGGTATATAGAAGTTATATGGAACATCTTTCCATATCTAATGGTTATATTCTAAGGAGCATAGAAAGTCAATGGTCCTCTTAATGTGCGATGAGAATGAGTTTTGCTTGTGTTTCAAAGGTAACTACAGCAGCTATATTCAGGGTTCAAGTCAGCTGAAAACCTCTTTAATGGGAACAGGATTTTAATTTGTTTGTATTTTCACATCCACAAACAGATTTATCCAAAAGGTTCTATAGCAACTATGGGAACTGAAATTTCAAGTGAAAAGGGAATGCCTTTTGGACTATGTGTATAAGAGGCTTCATCTTTTGATAGTTGATGCCTTCGTGTTATCTTAATATGGCATTATGCTTGTATCCTTAATGTAAGGGAAATGTCAAAGATTCAAAATGAGAGAGTGTGCTTTTTAGTGATTCAATGCCTATGTAAAAAAAATTCAATGAACATCTTAATGCTACTACATGCATGTAATACAATTATAATTTGATAAATTTCTGAGTTTTAATTATGATGGTATACTGAGCTAACACAAAGGAAAGGAAAGTTCATGCTCAAGCAAGTAAGCGCTGTGGTTGGAACTATTATAGGCTTATAGCTAATGAGCCGGATATATCTTTGACTCTTTTTGCTACTTTAAGTTGGGATCATTTTGGTCATAGCTTTTATCCAGCATAGGGAAAAGGTGCCAAGATCAAGATAACTAATGTTGAAATCGCGCTAAATAATTTGTGTTAACTAATAAATCAATAAGAAGAGGTGTGGTTCCTTCTAAGTGCTATAGGATATTATTCTTGAACATGTGAATTACAGAAAAAAGATTCTTGTGATTCACAAATGTCAAGTTCAGATAAGATGCTAACTTGATTTATGGTTACATTGATGCTGAAAGAGTTACTATGCCTTAAGTTTTTCTTTTCTTGATGGTTTGTAGTCTCTCCATAACTCCAATATATCCTTCATTGAATAATAGATGGACAATTTTTGACAAGTGCTCTTCCAACTACATATCTTCATGTGCAGTACTTGTTGTTGCAAGTTTTTGGATTCACTCCCTTTTTAGGGCATTTTTTTAACTGATTTTGAGAATGGGGCATGTTTGTTACTGATGTCTCCATTTGTTATTTCCTACATGTAAAAAAATATGTTTCATTGTTATATGCATCTATATGTTTGCAGCCAAGAAAACTCACAACCACAACATCTCACATATCAGACAAATGCTGCAATGGAGTTGATCAACAGTGTTACAGGTGTTGATGAGGAGGGTCGATCACGCCAACGGATTCTCACTTATGCTGCCCGGAGGTATGCCATATTTCTTTCAATCTGTTAGTTATTTAGGAGAAGTTGCAATCTTTGAGTACAGAATTTTTACTAGTGAAAAATTTTGATGTCTGACTGACTAGTATGTCCAACTTTTCTCCCCATGATGGCTGTTCTTCTACCATGCATGTAGACAGAACTTTGACCTGCTGCAGTCAAAGGTTAACAAAGTAGAACGTGAATTTAAGTGGCACAATTTTTTATGTTTATATCTTATTTCCCTTTTTCTTTAATATTAGATTTTTTGTGTATCAATATCATACTATCCCTTTGCCTTTCCCTCATTTAAGTTGAAGATTTGTTTGTATAACCAGGGACAGAATTTGTTAGGGACCCATGTGCCAGCCTCCCCTAACAAAAAATTAGTATGATATTAGAGGGACACTCTCTACCCATCCTTAGGATACTTTTAATGACGTGACTTCTCATATATCTCTTCATATTAACAGGCTCACACAAGAATAGATAAATGATATGTGCCATGTTGCCTGAGAGTGCATCAATGGTGGCTAAAGAGTGTTTGCAAAATATCTCAAAATAGTACATGCATCATAGGTCTGAGGATCATAAGAGCATACTCTGCTCAATGATAGTTGACCCCTTTAACTAAGGACTTAGATTGCTGATTAGACAGGTTTGAGTGGCTGTCTAAGGTCCTCTTCTCTTTTTCATATTTTTCCCAACTGAGCTACTGCGGCTTTTTGCCTCTTTTCTCCGTGCTTTGCTGCTCTGCGTTCCTTTCTGATGCTTCTTTTAGCATTTTTACTTTAAATTCATTTTTCCCTAACACTTTATTATTTATTATTAACTTCCTCTAAGTAAAAAATTTATTTATAGCTGAAAAGTTATTAACCTTTCCCATCAAAATGGAATTAAGAGATTTAAATAATCCACTGGATAATGAAATACAACCTGTTTTTCACTAGATTTAAGATGCCTTCTTTGACATTCAAGAACAAAACCTAATTTTTTAGCTTCCAGAGAGATGTTTTTTTTTTTTTTTAGGGATAGGGAGCACATGTGAAATTCATTTTCTTTGTCTATCATTTTTAAGGTTTTAATTAATCTCCCTGAAATATTCTCTTCAAGTTCTGCCTCATGTAGCTTAGATGAGCTCTTGCAGAAAAGTCATAGGCTTTTGTCAAATCAATATCCCCTAGATCGTGGGTCCTTTTTCTGTGTGGAACAGGAATGGGAATGTGGAATGCAGCTTAATTTGGAACATAACTTGGTGGGAGTAGATTTGTTTTATGTTCTTAAACTTTTCAAGATAATGTTATATTAGTCATAATAACATGTGGACTAGCTAAAGTATCATAGGGTTGTGAATGAATGGTAGTGGGAGGCTATTTTTGGTCTACTTTCTTGTTTAATTGGCTTTTTAGCTTGAAATCTAGCTTTCACAACTGGAACTTATGAAAATGAAATCACTACAAATGCCCTATGTAATTAGTCAAAACATGGTATTGGCATCCCAAATCACTAATGCTTCTGTAGTCTGGATTCTGGAACAATGGATCCAAATTGCACTTCACAAGGAGAATAGGGAATTGTTCTTAATTTACGTGATCTTCACTGGGTGAAACTATGGGTTGTTTAAGCATAGTTTTGAATAAATGGGGTGTCCCCCACGCTGAGGAAAAATGAGGAAAAAGGTACTATGCTGTCTTTTTTTCCCCAGACAGATGCATTATCTCTAGGGCACATGCTGGAAAGGTGTTTGGATTTGCAATGGAAGTCTAAAGATTTTAATGCAATTGGTGAAGATGGAAGGACAACCATGGGATTAGACAAGATTTTACTTTCATTAAAGGATATTATGTTTCAGGATTTGTTTAAATTATTTCTCTTTTTTCTCTGGATTATTTCAAACATTCAGAATAATATACGGGTTATTTATAGGCAAAATATCATTTGAGATGCTTTCCTTATTTGGGTTTATGTGGTGTATAAGTTCATGTTTTATACTTAGATATGATTAATAAATTCAATACAAGTAGCTTTATGCTGAACTTAATATGAATGCATTCTCCTATATGATCCATCACATACAGAATTCATCCGTTATTGACAGGCAATTAGCCTTTTGATATTGCCTGCTGCCTGCTGAATCCCACCCTTTTTTGTTCTTGTACTCTATTTCTTCTAGTAGCTTTAATTACCTTGCAATCGCATGAGGACCTTGTACATTCGGAAAAACTACTCATGGTGTACATTGAACGAGTGCATGAACAACACCCAAAACTGTACTGTAAATAGGGCCCAGAGCAGTGTGCATGAACAGTGCATGGGCAGGCTAACTATTCTCTGTTTTGCTCTGCTTCCCTACTGCTCTGAATTTGGTGAGTGCAGGATAATGCATACGTCAGTGTTGGTTACAGGAGACTGTACACTTCAGGGTTTGTGTTTGATGGTGATGGGTTTGATTTCAATTGTAAATGATTGAACACGTTAGTGTCCGTGATTGTTTGATAGTGTTGGGGTTTGATTTCTATTTGTAGATAGTTATGGATGTTCCATCTATTTGCTCTGTTCCACTGTCCTACTTTGTTAAGTTTGATTTCTAGTCACAAATAGTTTTAGTGTTCCTTCATGAGATGAGATTGTTGAAAACAAACCTTTATGTCATTATACTTTGGTTTCTTAGACTTTGAATTAATGTTGAAACTCAATCTAATATTTATAAACCATCTTGAGTTTGAGATGTGAAAACATATTATGTTTTCAATTTCTTTAGATTATTTTTTTCTATTTTCTGTAGATTATTTCTAGATATCTAGAGTACTATATATGGGTTAGTTATAGATATTGAAAAGGCAGTTTTAGTGCCACTTTTTTTTTTTCTTTAAACGGGTGCCTAAAGTTGGACAATCACAACTACAACAAGATAATAAAAAACTTTTGCACAAATATAAATGACGCACGATCTTTTTAATGAAAGAAAACCTTAAGAACTAACCTATTAAAAAGAAAAACTGTCCAAGTTTCTCGAGCCAGTAAAAAAGAAATTCACTAGAAAGTCAATTTATAATATAATAGGTAAAGACGCACCAGATACCTTAGGAAACTTTCCTTGACAAGTGACCCCTATGGAAGAGTCCACCCTCCATATTAGCCCTTAAAGTCATTAATTCAGTTAAAATAATAGCTTTCCAATCAAAGTCATTCAAAGTTGTGGGAAGTGGGTTGATAACTGTTTCAAGTAGGCTGATATCTTGTCGAAGTTGTGTTAGTTGCCTTTGGGAATTCTCTAATAGCTTCTAAACAATTTGGGTATGAATTAAATTCGCTCTGATATCTTGCAACTTTCATCTTGTGCATCTCTAAAAAATTTTGGTATGAGCCAACATCAAGCTAAATTCATGCTAATTGCTACAAAATAATTTTGCTCGACCAAAAAGGCTCACTAACTTAGCCTGCCCCATGATAGTAACCAAGGATCACCCAAGACAGTAAAACAAGAGACTCAAGATACAATACATTTTCATGAAATTTGTCAATACTAAAAATAGGCCTAAAATATATAATATACCTTCAGGATACTTTCCTCATTTAGGTTTATGCCATCTATTAATTCTTGTATAGTAGTTTGTTACGGTTGATTAATTAAACATAATACAATTTAATCTCTCCTTAACAACTATCATAATTATTTGACCATGAAGAGCCAGTGATGCAGAATTGGGAGCTTGAGTTTGGGAAGTTGGCATGCCAATTTCTAATATCTGAACAATATCTGAACCTTATATTACTAGATCATCTCAATTATGAAATGATTAACTTTTGTACAGATAGATAAAAAGGATGATATAGATTTGATTGTTTCAGTCATGCTTGACTTAATTTTATACCAAAGGGCTAGTGAACAGGAAAATTAGTAAATTTGTCTAACAAATATTATATTCTGAAGTCAATGTACTTTCTTGTCATTCTTAACTTAGTATCGCTACATCCAAATCAACCCCACACCAAAATATGTCATGAAAAGATATAACATTATCTTGCTTTTTCATCCAATTTTAGTGGATCCCTTGTACATCATCTTGTACATTGTTTTCCTTTTGATGCAAGATTGTGTGGTACATGTAATTGATTGTGAAATTTATTCTGAACCTTTGGATATATTGCAAAGAAATTTCCTATGAAGTGGAATATTTTTGCCTCCTATCATTTGCAAAACCTAATATGAAATTTTAAATAAGTGAGTAGTGTGAAAATGAAGTGATGGATAGAGTGCCATGTCTCTTGCATCAAATCAACCATGGTCTTCATATGCCTTTCTGCATTTGCCTATATCTTGCTCAACAAGCTTTTAGAGGGGGCAACAATTGTAGAAAAACATGTAGGCATGCATAGCTCTCTTGATAGCCTAAATAAAAAGATGAGAAACTCCATTCCTAGTCGTTTCTTGAAATGGAAATGGAAATGGAATGTTAGCCTTATATGCATAGCTTTGTTGACATCTGGTAGGGACCCTCTTATAGGATCCCATATCATGTCCAACCAGATTTCCAGACAACCCATAAATCACCACCACAAGTACACAAACTAGACTATGAAATACGACATGTAATCAAACAAAATGGATGATTTATTAATCAAGAGTGAATGAAACTGAAAGATAAGGGAACGGACACCTGAAATAGAGAATCATAGAATCGATCTTAGATCAACCCTTGCAAACTCAAAAGTGTCCCATGCAAACTAAAACCGAATTCTAGGAGAGAAGTGTTACACAGAAGGGTCCCAAGCTTTTCAGCTGCCAAGTGTTTACACAATTCCTATAATAACTGATTGGATACTAATTTGGGATTTGAACCATCTTATATGACTAAGCGAAACTATAATAACTCTTACAAACCGAATTACATCATTGTTGCCCTCTGCCTTAACCATCGTGCACCTTGGAAGGAGCTATGTAGTATGGCATCAGAGTAGTTCAGCACTCATCTTCTGAGAAGCTTGGTAGTTCAGCATAGCACAGGTCCACATCAGCATAGTTCATGTCCGGAACCTGCAAAGCTTGGTGGTTCAGCAGCTCCTAACTTGGCATATCCAAACCTCATGCCTGTACCCCAGTAGTTCGGTTGGGATCAACATAGCTGAGCTTGGAACTTCATAGCTTGGCACTGTGCATGGTCTTTGCCATGATGGTTCACTATGGTTCAGCTTATGTTATTAGACCATTGGAGCACCTTGCTACAATCTGGTTACTTTTCCTTAGCACAGGTCCTCATCACTCCCCGTTCCATTAAGAATTCTCTGATTCTCATAGGTGAAGTATGACACAATTCCATTACTTGCCATTCCTTCTTCTTGTGTCTGCTTTCTTTCCTCTTTTGATAGCATTGTGCTTCCTTTGGTTTCAACATCTGGCCCTTGTCGTGAAATGTCAGCAGCTTATTACTGATTAGACAAGGTCACCCACTTTTATATGAACTCTGTCACATGAAACACCACATGTAGCACGGGCAAATTTGAACCTACGAGCGTTTATAGATTATGGAGATGGTGTAATTGATTTGATTTACCACTCCAAGTATTACGAGATTTAATAAGAAATGTTGACAAATTGGTGCGATCCCTTATTGGTTCCAATATCTTGAACAATTCATAGTACTATTGTGACAACTTCAAGTTGAACTTCTTTGAGATTTCTACTGATACAGTTGAAGTTTGAGGTACAAGTACGCCCAGGTTTGAAAGTCATGTCTCTTTTTACCATTTCATTTCTCTTCATCCTCCCTTGTTCCTTTTCTAGCTCCTTCACCTAATTGAGAACCTCCTCTATGGCCAACTCCTCCCTCTCTACTTTGTTTCCAGCTGTTCCCCTCCCATACATGCTCAATATAGGTTGTGGCCTTCCTTATATAACCTCTAAAGGAGTCCTGTTAATGAAGGCATGATGAGATGTATTATTCCAATGCTCAGCCCAAGGGATAAATTGCTTCCGTCTGGCATGTTCCTCATGACAATAACTTTTCATCACTGCTTTAGGGTTTGATTTACCACTATGGTTTGGCCATCCATTTGGGGTTGGTAGAAGGAACTCATCTCCAACATACTTCCTTGTAGAATAAAAACCTCCAACCAAAAAGAACTCATGAACAGCTTACCCTTGCCAGTCACAGGGCTTCCCGGGATATTGTGAAGTTTGACAGCATCATACACCAAATGCCCAAGCTATGCCACCAGCTGTAAAGGGATGTTTGAGTGGAATCAAGTGGACTTCTTTGCTCAGTCCGTCTATGACCACTGAAATAACTACAAACCCCCCACTAATAAGTAGTCCCTTTATGAATTCCATGGTGAGGTCTCCCCAAATCCTCTCCGGTAATGGTAATGGTTACAGCAGGCTCATTGGTGCTCTATGGTCATACTTCACCTTTTGGTATGTGTCACACTTTGCCACCAAGTTCTTTAGTGCCTTTTTGAGTCCATCCCAATTGAGGAGTATTTCACCATGGAATACATCGTCAACCACCTAGAAAGGCCACCTTTTTATTTTGGAAGTAAGCAGGGATCTCGTCCCTCAAACCAGGCTCCTCTGGCACATATGGATAATTTTTGTAGTAGAGCAAGCCATCATTGAATTTATAGTGGGCCTCACCGGCTTCTTGTGTCTCCAGTTTCTCACAAATGTCTCTAACTTGTGGATCAATCTTCCCAGCCTCCCTTGGCTTGTCCCAAGTCCTCCATTCAGCCCCGCTAATGGCATCAAGCCAGGCCGTCCTCACTGCAGTCCATATTATTGAACTCCCCTCTTAGGGACAAAGCATTTGCAACTTTATTCTCCTTGCACAGTTGATAGATTATGTCATATTCGAACCCAAGTAGTTTCTCCATGAACTTTTGTTGCTCTAGGCTCCCGATCTTTTGTTCCAGCAGGCGTCTCAGATGTATGTCACAAATTCACAATGGTAGATTTGCGGCCCTGAAGATGTCTCTACACATTTACAACGTGAACCATCAGTAGCATCTCCCAGGCATAAGTTCTCCAAGCATTATTCATAGGTCCTAAAGCCTTGGAAATGAATGCCAAAGGCCCCTTTTCCTGCAGTAGCACTACCAATTCCCTCCCTAGTTGTATTCATATAGACTTTGAACTTTTCAAAGTTGGTTGGTGCCAACATTGATTTATGCATCATAGCCCTTTTCAGATCATCAAATTCTCGCTTGGCTTCATCTGTCCACTCAAACTTGTCCTTTCAAAGCATGATAATCAATGGCTTTGTAATCAATCCATAATTCGTAACTAATCACCTGTAGTACATAATCATCTCCAACTAGAAATCCCTTAAGGCCGACACATCCTTCGGTAGTGGCTGGTCCATCATCACATCAATCTTCACCCTTCTCCCAAGATAATATGCCCTAAATACTCTCTCTTTGCATAATTTCACACATGGACATTTTAGTGGAAAATTTAGTGGCATTTGAGTACCTCAAGAACCAACTCTAGTTGTTGTAGATACTCGTCATCCTAAGTAGATTAGATATCATTGCAGAAGAAAAACTTAAACTCCCTCAAATATGGCTTGAAGATTGTATTCATGGCGGCTGGGAAGGTGGAAGGTGCATTGCATAACCCAAAGTGCATCACAATATACTCACGGTGCCCTGAATGAGTTATTAAGGCAATCTTGTGGGCATCATCCTCCTTCATGTAGACTTGATGGTAGCCCACCCTCAAATCCATCTTAGTAAAAGGAAAGTCTGAGTGCAGCTTGTCCAACATGCATAAGAGTTAGGTTTTAGCCTTGTATGATGTGTAAGCCATGAATGAGTGTGCAAAAGTTTTGGCCATTATGGACACACTAACATGTGGGGATATTGGGATAAGGTTTAATGGTTTCTGGAGCTTGTAACCATTCATAACTAAAAGAGCGGGTATCGCACAAGAACTCATACTTTCTCGAACAGATCCCTTGCGAAGGAGTTCCTCAACTTGTTTTTGGAGCTCGGCATGTTAAGTGAGATTCATCCTATGATGAGGTAGGTTTGTGAGAGATGCACCTGAAACGAAATCAAAAGAATGTTGAATGTCATGTAAATGTAGTAAGTGATTGGGAAGGTTCTTGAGAAAGACATTTTGAAAGTTTTGGAGGACTTATGTGGCTCAATTCGATGATTTTTGGATGAGATGTCATATCATTGAGGACGAGGCCATAACATTAAGTAGGTTTCGATAATGACTAATGAGGATTTCAGGAGAGAACTTGTCTTCCATGGAGTCACAATCCCTACTTTTTATACTACCTTTCCGGCAACCAGCAGTATCACCAACTCCACCAACTCCATTGTCCCACCATCCGTTGTCCAACTTGCAATGTTCTTCCCGCGCAACCAACAATATCACCAACTCCACTATCCCACTGTCCTGCACCGTGGCATACAGTTTGCATCTTTTTCCGGCAGGCAATGTATCATTTATTTCTACTTTTTGATTATTTTGAGACAAAAAAAATTCTCTGTAGAAAAAAAAAAGATCATTGAAAAAAACAAAAAAAAGAGACTTGTTGAAAAAAAAAGAAGATAAAGATGAAGTAGTAGCAGTCAGCGATGCTACAGCAACAGGAGAAAAAAACCTGTTGCCGCCATCTCAACACTTTTCCAAAATAATTAAGCATTTCGGTCACTTTGAGGCTAGCAAACTGAACTTTTCTATTTTTCGACACGTCATACCATTCAAAGAAACGATTCGTATCTCAAATTTATTGAATAAAAACTCGATGGTCCAAGTAGCCGTCAAAAGTAAAGGCATCCAATTTGATATTTTTAAAGAGATGTTTGTCCAAATCCCGCTCTTGATCATAGTGTCGAGGCCTATAATTGCGTCTATGAGGTGCTCGACTATCTTGTCTCATCTTCATCTTCGTTTTTCATCTTCGTCTTCATCTTTGTCAACATTTTCATCTTTGTCTTCATCCTCACCTTCATCATCGTCGCCTTCATCGCCATCGTCTGACCAAGTGAGTACCCTTCATCGCCATCGCTACCAAATTGATGCGGATATCATAGATATTTCAAATTAGAAGAGATTTGATTTTATTTTTTAAAAAAAGTTTTGATTTTATTTCATTTGATTTTATTTTATTTGAAAGATTTTATTGTTAGATTTTCTTTTGCTAATATTTTATTTTTTTTAGGCAATTATGTCATATTTAGTTAGGCGATTATATTTATTTTTAAATTATTCTAAGAATAAGATTTCTCTAATTATATTTGTTTCTAAATTATCATAAAAATATGATTTCTCTATACAAGGACCTTAACTCTATTATTTGAATTATTAATGAATTGAATGAAATTTAAATGATTGTAATTCTCTTCTCTCTGTTCATCTCTGTATTCCTCCTCTTGATTATTCCCCTCCTCCCAATTTCTTCTTCCCTTCCCTGACTTTTCCCCTTCCCTGCATTAAATTTGGTATCAAAGACACGTGTGAGAAAGTGTTGAGGACCGGAAATCAAATAAGCCCACATCGCAGCATATAATTTGCTAGCCTCAAGTTAACAAAAAATGCTTAATTATTTGGAAAAGTGTTGAGGACTTTCTTGCTAAGCATCAAATAGCCCCTGTCAGAAAATGGGCCGAAATAAAATGACGTTTTCAATAGAAATAATTACCCCGCTCCTACAGTATTAACTTATTGGACCAATAGAATGCCCTTCGATAAGGTAATCGGTCTGTAATTGAGTATGTGACTCAATTTAATAATTTTCAGATGAAATGTCATATCATTGATGACTAGGCCATGACTGTAAGTAGGTTTCTGTAAAGATTATACGAGGATCTTAAGAGAGAACTTGTTCTCCATGGACTTACAAGTTGGTTTGGGCGTGAGTTGGCTAGGCGGCAACCGGAGAGGTGGTGGTCGTGGCGGTCAGCGGCAACGTGGTGGATGGTTTCGACGGTGATGTGCTTCTTCTTGTTGCTGCTGCTGCGTCGTCAACTACTACTGCTTCATCTCTATCTTTCTTCCTTTTTTTTCAACAAGTCTCTCTTTTTCTTTTTTTCAATAATCGTTTATTTTTGGAATATCTATGAAACTATTGCTTCATCACTCATTTAAAGTGGGAATGGGAAACTGGTCTTTCACTATGGCTTAGTTCAAAGCTTGGTTGTAACAACTTAAACTCAGTCTACAATAACCACTCGAACCGCCATGCTGAAAATCTAAAAATCTTATCCTCTGATACCCTAAGTGTAATGACTCAAATCACGTAACCTCAATCCTCTGAATCACGACGTTGCAATTTTTTTCCATAATAATATACTACTCCCATGACATCCCCAATAATAACTCTTTTATTTTGCAAAACTCATGTTTAACAAGTACAATATTTTAAAAAAATTATAGTAGTCTAACAAAGTCCTACAGATTATAGCTATAAACATTGGCTCAAAATAATTAAAATGTCATTAGAATCTCTAAATCTCCTTAGCCGCTTGGTCCTACCACCCCTCCTTACTATGTTACTTTAAAAGAATAAGAGATAACAATAAATGAGCTAAATGCCATCAAGTAACTTAATAATTTAGGAATATAACAATTGCTCAATGAAAGCGAAGGAACTCAGTTAATAAACAACATAAGGAATCAATATCCCGAGTCTGAAGGGCATACATCTCCTAGATATCACATAGGCCCCATCGAACTCAATGATCTCAAGAAGTGCAAACCTGTTCCGACAAAACTAGATTGTTTTCGTCAACAAGCTCAACAAAAAGAATATTTAAAGATCATATTTTCCTCCACAGCGAACCTATATTTATGGATTTATTTATGCCCCCATCAGCTGGGCATATCCCAAGGATCTGGATGGCTCACCATTACTCTTAGAGCATGGCCTGATTGTTTCACAATCATCTAAGATGGTAGGATAGTTTATAGTGTCAACAACTCTAGTGATGACAATTAACCTCACAACCACAACCCGTGGTAGGACCCTCTGTAATCTTGTTGATTCTCTATCACTCCAAGAGTGATACCAGATTGTCTAACAAATGTCTTTGGTGAAGGACCTTCCTCTGAATATCTCAGATTTCCAAATCTTAATAACTCACACGGGTTCTACCGAGAAAAAATACAATATAAAGATTACTAGAATGGCCGCAGTATTGAATACACTAGAGTACCCCAAAGACCGTACAGCAGGATACTTTAGTGCCTTCACACATCTTTCTTTACTTTGTGTATTGAATGTAGAACGGTATAGACTATGTAAGATCCGACCAAGGCAACAAATCAGTGAATCAAGTCACCAAATCCATTATTTTATATTAATTTTCTTAAGGAGAGATTAAATCTGTTTTCTAGTCAACTCATCAAAATTTTGCTTTTGACATTCGCACAATCATTATTTACTACATTCATTAGTAAATAAATAGGACCTCATTCACAAGCTTGGGTTACCCAAATATATCCTTAGGAAATTATTCAAATATTAGGTTACCCGAAATATATCCCTTGAAAATTATTTACACAGCCTACACCTTAAATAATTACTAAAATATTTTTTTCCCGCTAAAGAATTTATGAACATACTCAAATAGTATATTAATATACCCAAATGATAATATTTCCCCTCATTTTTCATGCACATTGCAGCGCCGAGTAGTGGCTCCCCTGCGGAGGAACCGCTTCTTCGCTCCAGGAGCATGAATGAAGAACACAGCCTGTGGCCTGTGCTCTGTTATGCTGCCCTTTATCCCAAAACCAAATTTTGAATTGTTTGCTAACAACTGATATGCAAGGCATATCAAATGCATCATGTATCATTTTTATACACTATTAGAACTTAATTTAGGAGCAAAAATTACAACTCGACCCTTGGTTTGTTGGATTTCCCGAAACCGTTGTTTTGCATAATCCTTCAATTTCTTTAAATTCAGCTATATAAGAAGTTTGACACAAATGAATGATTTTTCAAGATACTAGAACCTGAGAGGTATTGAGTCATCGAATAATAAGAAGATTGAGAAATTGCTTACAATTTAACTTGCGTGAATCAATTTCCTTTCTCATCTTCTCTGTTTTCGGCTTTATCTCTTAGCTCTCAAATTCATCGTCTATACTAAGTTTCTAGCTTCTAAAATTTATAGGCGACTAGATTAAGCTGCCATTGACGTGTTTGGATCCTTTTGATTAGTTGAATTACATGTTTGGGGATCCAATTGAGGGCTAGGACGGTGCCTCCTCTGTTTTGTAATGTCTCTCACCACTTTCCACCATTTGGCCGCCTTCCTTGAAAATTCTAGCTCCAAGTCTGTTAATTAGCATGCTTAAGGTATAATCTTAGCTTAATATTAAGTTAATTGCTCAATTTGATCCAAATTATGGCTTCAGTTTGAAAGATTCATACACTAGGGTGGGGTCCTCCACTTGATTTTGTTTTAGCTTAATTAATCCTAATTAGAAGATAATTAGACCTTAATCTTAATTTCAAATTATTCCATAATTTATACCCAATTGATATACATCAAAAGCCCCAAATTATTTGATCAATTGGTATTTTAATTTAATCCCAATCATTTAATCCCTTTTAAAATTCAGGATACTGCATCATCACCAAATAATCCTCAAATTACTTAATCTTTTCACACAAAATAATTGTTTCCAAAATGGGCCCCTAAAAGTATCTTCAAAATATACTAATTAGTTACCCAAATCAAAGTACAATATTATATTTGTCATAATATATAATTTAGTTATCTTAGGAAAAACCCGGGATGTTACATTGGTAGTTTGCATTCCAGGTCCCATCTTTCTTCCGAGCTAGTAACACTGGTGTTCAGAATGGGCTTGTGCTTGGCCAGATTGACCCGTTCTGTACCATTATTTCTACTTGCCTCTCAATTTCCCTATCTGAAAATGGGCTTACCGGGAGGTTGGTGCATTTGCCACTTTGGACTCACCCTTCAGTGTAATTCGGTTGTCAAAGTGTTTAGGTGGTGCTAAAGTTGTAGGCATTTCCAGCACTTCCATACTATGGGTGAAAAAGAGTAAGACACTTGCCTATGCTTCTGGTAACCTCTTACAATTACGCCGCTAACTCCTCATTCCTCTTCTCTCCTTTGGCTCAGCTCATGCTTGTCACTACCACTGCGAAATATTGGGCACACTCTGTGTAATATCTCTATCATATTTGCCTCACAAGGTCTAATTTCTTTGATGAGCACCTTGTAGGTCCTTTTCTTATATCCCAGCTTGAACTTCATCCTTCTAATATCAAAGTTCATCTTCAAATTCCCGAGGCTACATCAATCTCAGCTAAAGATAATGCATGTAGGTCGGTTACGATCCATACCCTTGCACATTCATCTTCATTTCCCATGCTACCTCTTTGCACTTCAGTTTCTCTCCATCAGTTACCTTCACTTCTAATGCTTCGTGGCTGCTCCTCATAATCCAATCTTGCATACTACAATGGAGTTAACAAAGTTGTGTAAAGACCCAGAATGAACTAGTAGGATCATCTTATGCTTTCCCATCCGAGCCATAAGCCTCATTGTTGAAGGCTTGAAATCTACCGACATGGCATCAAGAGCTAATTCTGCCTGCTCATCTTCATCCGCCTTGGCCCATCATCGTTTAGTTTAACTATCACAAACACTTGGCCTGATTTGCAGTGGTGTTTTTTGCCTCACTTCTCATCACATTTGAAGCACAAACCATTATTAATTTTTTCTTGTACTTCAACCCTCCCTGTACCACTTGACATTCCCCCTTCAAATGACCTTCTACCAGTTCCTTCCCCTTCTGAGGAGCCTTAGATTGTGAGGCTCTGGAAAAGGTACTCTTTCACCTGTCTCCTTTCAGCGTAGTAACTCTCATCGAAGATCTCATCAATCCTCATCGCTTCCAGCAAATGTTGGGGCTGCTTTAACTTAAGCTTCTTAGCAAGTCATGGCTTATTCCTTTCAATGAATATTTCCAGTAGTGTCTTCCCCGTCTAACCAAAGTTTAGAGTTGGCAAAACTTGTCGATGGAGGTCTGGCTTCGCCTATAGTAGATCGCAGCTTCACCAGTTGCCCATGGCAATTGACTACTGGTGATAGCGCCCATTGAGCCGTTAATTCATGCTCAAAGGCTGTCTAGCCCAGGCTTCGTTGCTACTTAACATGTTGCACCTTATCCATCGCCAGCAATTGGTAGCCTTATCATCAATAAATTGGCCATTGCTACTCAATCTTTTTGAGCCGCCTCATTTACATGGAAGTAGTACTTTCTGATTTTCTGCTTCAAAGTGAGCGAGTTCTACCTTGGGTTTCAGGGTTCTTCAGTCATGATATCAATTTTCCCATTCAGTCATCACTGTAGGTGTCATCGTTTCCCTGATACGCCGACCTTTCTCTGTAGTATGGCGTTTGGTTTTGAGGCGTCCTGCCTCCTTGAAAGCTTTCCCCACCATAGTCATACCTCTCATACTTCCCTTCCTCATCTTCATCAATCCAGTGGACAACTTCTTGATGGCTTAGATGCCCTTGATGGTCCTTGTTCTAGGTTGCATCTAACAACAGCTCTAGCACCATGTCCTACCTAACCACTCCTGAATCTGTCCTTGTCCTCTGCCCTTGGTCTCTCTACTTAATCCTTCATCAGTTATGCTCCTAGTTCACCCCTTGGTGATCTCTTAGTAAAGATACATTGAACCTTCTGCTTGAGTTTGTCTATCCATTTGACCCTCTGCTCTGGTCTAAGGCGACATTACTTTCTTGCCTGGTCTCCAGCATCAAGTGGTTAGTTTGGTTAATCACCTGGTTAGTTGTGTAATCGACGCTGCCATTTCTTCCATCATCCTGTTAGAGTCTTGCTTGACTTCCTTCCAAGGCCCTGAATGTGGCTTGATTGATGCTTGGAATACCCTAGAGGAGTTTAGTTAATATTGGTCTTTGTATCTTTCAAAAATAGAAACTCTGCCTTTGTTGTAGAAAACTCAGTTTGCTTCAGTTACCTTGGTCCAAGAAAATGTCTCTATGAAAGCATCAATTGATAAGGGCCCTGTACTAGGATCCGATATCATGTCCAACCTGATTCTTTTGCATCCCACAATTCACCAAACAATCAGAAATACGTAATCTAGACTGTTGATTCAAGATAGATACTCAAACTAAATGAATGATTTATTAATCAACAACTAATGAATTCAAATGGCAAAGGAATGAGCCTTTGAAATAGAATCATAGAAGTGATCCTAGTCAATCCAAAAATCTCAAAGTTAATGCTAGGAGAGCTGAAGAATTGTACACAAGGGTTCTAAGCTTATCAATTGCCAAGTGTTTACACAATTTCCATAATAATTGAATGGGTACCTTAATTTGGCTTTGAGTTTATATACAACCAAGAGAAGCCAAAATGGCCCTTACAGGCTTAATCACAACAATGTGCTTAATGACCAATAATTACATCATTGCTCTTCCCTAGCCTTCACGCACCTTAAAACTAAGAACATCGTCCACCGTCAAAATAGTTCAGAAGCTTCTGAGAAGCTTGGTATTTCGGCACAACTTATTTTATCATCAGTGTAGTTACGTGTCTAAATCCTGTGAAGCTCAGTAGTTTGTGGCCTCATAAGTTAGCAATCCGAACCTCAGCCATGTGTGAGATCTGCATCCTAGTAGTTCGGTGGAGATGAGCATAGTTAAGTTCGACACTTCGTAGCTCAGCATTGCACAAGGTTTGAGGCCATGATAGCTTGTTGTAGGTTGGCTTCTGCAATATGACTGTTGGAGCATCTAGCCGCAGTCTGACTATTCCTGCCAGGTGTTGGTCCTCATCAACATCCTATGAGCATTCTTTCTGATTTCACCCCAAACTTGACCTTCTTCAAGGTTTGCACTCATCTCTGACAATTACTCGAAATGCCAGAGAAATTTCAGGGAACCATGATGGAATTTCTTGTTGCCGGATTTAGCTAAATGGAGAAACATGGATCACATATTGAGCAAGTTACAGGATTTTATTGTTCATGGACGTTAGAAAACTACTGCAGTGTTGCATTGCCTGGAGTGGAAAGTAAAATGTACAGACTATGACAACATTTAATTTTGCAGCATCATTTCATTTTCATTGTGTGTGTGTGCGTGTGTGTGTGTGTGTGTGTGTGTTTTTTTTTTTTTTTTTGCCATTGACATTGTGTTTTAGTCGTCATGAAATGCCTAATGCAAGTAGGTGACTTATAGAAGCTTCAAATCTGAGTTGCAAATAGTAGTGTGGCTTAAACTTGCCATCTATATCACAAAGTTTGCTTCATTTAAAATTTTTTTCTCTTCAGCTAGATTTACTTAAAACCATACTGAATGCATTCTTAATGTGGTGTTACCATGTTCCAATATTTCCTTTTATCATCAGAATTTATTAGTCCATTCACATTTTGTAAGTTTTTAGCAACATTAACTCTATTATCAACCTTTTTATTAAATGTGGGTTTGTATAAATTATCTTTCTGATGGCATTGCAGGTATGCAAGCGCAATAGAGAGAAATCCAGGAGATTATGATGCATTTTATAACTGGGCTTTGGTTCTGCAGGTTTGGTGATATTTATGACAGTTGTTCCCAGTTGATATTCGTAATATGGAAATCATTCTGCGTTATAACCTTAGTGTCACCCCTCTCAGCCTCAAGGGATAGCTCAAAAATGAAAGTGATAACATATAATAAAGGATGACCGAGTACACTAGAATCTCACATCTTGGATTTGGAGAGAGTCGGATATACATAACCTTACTCCTGTACCATAGAGAGGATGTTTCTATTATTTGAACTGTGATATTTGTTTTTTCGTAGACATGTCTTATGCAATTAATGCATCAATCATATTTTCTTGTTCTATTGTTTGAATTCATTTCAGTAATTTTCTATGTTTTTCTCAGTCTTATTTTATGAGAAAATTGGAACCGGTTTGATTATTTTGCTGGAGTTTCTGGATTTGTTAGTTTTTTGTCTCTCATATATTAAGATCCCTCATCAATTGCTTGCAGGAAAGTGCAGATAATGTTGACCCTGATTCTTCTTCACCTTCCAAAGATGCCTTGCTTGAGGAGGCTTGCAAGAAATATGAGGAAGCCACTTATCTTTGCCCTACCCTTCATGATGTATGTATGCACAACTCAGTGTAAATGAACTTGAGTAAATTGGATGTTAGTCCGAAATAGTTATTTGTAAAAATCAAATCCAATAAGTTTTCATTTTTATCATTATTTCCAATCTTTTAGTCTCAATAAAAGTTTCCTGAATAAATTTAATTATAGCAACTACAAGCTTAGGTGGATATATTTTTTTACGATAGGGTATCTCCTCTCTCATCTCTAGCTTCCGGTATGAGGGTTCAGAGCAAAATTCGTAGTTGATCTCACCCACAAAGACCATGCACTAAGAAAATCCAAATATACAGCAGTAGAAATCAAACTCATGACCAAGGACTTAACTATGCCACCCCAAATCACCCTTGCCAATTGTGCTAATCTGTGCTTTAGCTCAAGTATATCCTTTGGTTGATAGTATCTTCAAACATTTTGGTCATTCTATGGTTTAAAGGGAGAAAAACCAAAATGTCGAACTTTGCAAGTTGACTCACTTTTATGCTGAAATATTTTTTCAGACTTGATTTCTATAAAGTAGAATTTCAGTCAAATTGATGGCATTCTGACTCCATGTGTGCCGACTGCTGGCACATGATGTTAGAAATTTCCTATGCAGCAAAATATATAATAAAGATGAAAAAATACATTCTGACCAAAAAAGACAAACTTTTCGAAAATGACAAAATATATAAAAAAGGATTAAAACCCCAATATCCATATGTTGCCCCCTCTTTGCTTCTATCCCTCATCCCACAGTCAGTGGCCCCCAGCCCTGCTATGCCCTCTCCTTGCTGGTCTCTACTCTCTGTCTCTTTCTCTCTCTGTGTGGATATTCTCTTTTATTCTCTTCTCTCTCTCTCCCACTCTCTCCCCCCTTCTTTTTGGTGCCTCACCATTGATTTGACCTTGATGTTCATTGGCTAGGCGCTGAGGGAAGAACAATTCATAAGGATAGAGGATAGAGATATGATATAGAGAGAAAGAAACAGAGGCCATCAGGACTGGTGCCTGTAGTAGTTGTTCGTGTGCAGGTTGGTTTACCTGGTGAAGGCAGAGAGGAATGGCTGCATGAAGGGAAGGGATAGTAAGGATGGAATTTTCCAATCTAAAGCCCATTCTAAATTCTTTTGTTAAGAATTTTCTTCCCTTTCAAGATGAAAAAGCCAACTGGACATTTGGAATGTGGGCAATCTCATCAGAAACACATTTGGTATAAAAGTGAATCTAAATTAATTTAGTGTGGTGTAGAATAGATGATATTTAATGTCCAGAGTAAATTTGATCCCACTAGCTAAGTTGAGAATAGATTTGTTACTTTCCCATGTTTACTATGATTTGAGTATCATCTTTATTCTGGACTTTTATTGATGATTGAAGAATTGAACTTAATTGCAAATGTTGAAAACTTGATATGATGGATTGTGACAAATAAAATTTTGGACACAAATAGTAAATTACTAAAGTTAGATGACTAAAAAGTCAATTTACCCAAATGGACTGATTTTCTGACAGATTTGCATTTGAAGTTGATAAATGTACTTGTTGTGTTTAGTGGGCTATGTATTAATTCTTGAATGTCAGGCATATTATAATTGGGCCATAGCTATCTCTGATCGTGCTAGAATGCGTGGTCGTACTAAGGAGGCTGAAGAATTGTGGAAGCAGGTATGGAAGCTTTCCTCTTCTGTTAATGCCTGATATTATCTTCTGTGTATTCTTGATCTCTATTACATAGTGTTTGTACATTTTTTTTCTTTGAAAAAAGTTTTTCAATTTGATTCTTATGTAAATTGAATATTATTGTTGTTTTTGTTGAAAAATGTAGTATTAAGAACATGATCAGTTTCTTCTTTCTCCACACACCTCTTCCTCTTTGTACGAATGATTTCCCCTCTTACTTTGCACAGGGTGTTAGAAATTGCACAATCTTTGGAAGCTGACACTATTCTAAATAAATTTAAGGTCATGTGTTTACTTAATTTTCCATTGTCATTAATAATGCAGCTTTAGAAGATTCGCTTTTCACATCATATTTCATAGCTGTTTCAGCATATCTGAGATTTTCTTGGTTGGCTTCAAATGTAATACCATACAAAGTCAAGGCTTTTTGCATGCTAAAATAGTTTACCATGCTTAATGCCATTACCTCGAAAAAAGATGTGGGACCTCTTATCTGAATGCGCCACTAATAGCCTGAACTCATTCTTATGCTTGTGAATGTATACTGCTGCAGATACTCTGGATATATCCCCTTGCTTGCATTTTCTATTGGGTTTATGCACGTTGATGTTGCACTATGTCACAATATCCGCTTCGATATTTTGATGTGTGCTTCTGTGGAATCTGGCTAATACCTTCTACAAATATGCCTTACAGATTGGTGGGGCAGTAGATATTACTCGGGCAAAATGCCATAACAGTCCTTTCATTTTAATTTCCATTCACCATATTGGTTGCATTGCATGATGGATTATTTCACCGTAAACTATCTATGAAATCATAATGTGGGATTAAGTTTGCCATTGACCTTTTGCTCTGCCTGTTGCTCTTTGTGAGCTAACATTTTATGTTCCATCCATGGTGGTTTTTCTTCAGAATGTAATTATGTTTTGCTGTGGACTGTTTGAATGTTGAAGATTTTCTTTCAATTTGTCTCCTTTTAGGCCTCAGAACGCTATGAAAAAGCTGTCCAACTCAATTGGAATAGTCCCCAGGTATGTTGCATCCATATATTTTCCTTTGAAGCCCAACTTCTGATGCCTGCTCATAGCTTTTGCCTCATATCCTCCCGTTTGTTTCATCATCATGTTTGATGTAGAAGTGTTATTGAACCTTTAAATGCTTTTCCTTCCAAGTTTTTTAATTTTTTTGTGGCACTCTCTTGAATTTTATGGTCTTTGACCTTTTGCAGGCACTTAACAACTGGGGACTTGCTTTGCAGGTTGGTTATTTGTACAAACAGTCTGATGGTCTCACTCACTTGCATGTGCACATTTGCACACACGTGCGCGCACACACACACAAGCAGTGCAAGAATGGAGTTTCTCTTTTCAGGCCCTGAACTTTATTGATGGGTATGATCATATGATCAAAATTTGAATATTTCATTTTCCTGTGTGATATAGGAACTCAGTGCTATTGTTCCTGCAAAGGAAAAGCAAAGCATTGTTAGAACAGCTATCAGTAAGGTACAAACATTTTGAAAATGTAGGTTATATGGATGAACTTTTGTTGATTAACTGTGAAGTGATTAGGGTTGAATTATTGCTGTGAAGTTTTGCAAGTCTTTTCATCAAGTTAGTCTCCATGTTAATGCAGTTCCGTGCGGCAATTCAGTTGCAGTTTGATTTTCACAGAGCAATTTACAACCTTGGAACTGTTCTGGTCAGTTATGTTGCTAACTAGCCTTTCCAACATTTGCTTAGTACTATTGAGGTTTTAAACCAATTGTGTAGCATGGTTTGTTGTGTAATCTCTTAAAATTCTCCATGAAAAGGAGAATGGGTTGGTTACTTAGATGTAAGAGTTAATGTCATCTTCCTATCTGCAGTACAGTTTAGCAGAGGACACACTGAGAATTGGAGGATCAAGGCCCTCAAAGGAAGTTACTGCTAATGAGCTATACAGTCAATGTGCCATTTATATTGCTGCTGCTCATGCATTAAAACCAAATTACTCGGTTAGTGCTTCATAATTTTGCTTATTATATCCTCTTTTTT
The DNA here is from genome assembly GCA_025585075.1 of Nepenthes mirabilis. Classification (NCBI taxonomy): domain Eukaryota; kingdom Viridiplantae; phylum Streptophyta; class Magnoliopsida; order Caryophyllales; family Nepenthaceae; genus Nepenthes; species Nepenthes mirabilis. The sequence goes on from JAODPA010071925.1 coordinate 23,589, forward strand.
GGCTACTTTTCCTTGAGATATTAACGTGGGTTGTATGATTACTCTTGAAATTGACCTGCTTGTTTCGTCATCCCCTCTCATGAAATGGGATGCATAGCCAAAGGGAGACGTGATTCTAGTAGATTGACAGAAATGAGAATGAGTATACTGATTTGATGCACATCACTAACAGTTAGGCTGTTGAGAAAAATTGCCATAAACTGTTAATTCTCCTCAGCTTTTTTTCATTTTTATATGTAATATTTTTTTTTAATAAAATCTGATGATAT